>JAADVP010000243.1:0-28986 GCA_023335675.1 Globisporangium solare | reverse complement strand
GTTTGTCGCGCCAGTTGTCGGCTTCTTCTGCTACAACGACGACCGCAAGAAGCTCTTGCCGCTCGCGATCCGCGTCGTGGACACCGACTTGACGTACACGCCATTCGACAAGCAGGACGAGTGGACGCTTGCGAAGATGGCAGTGGACACGGCCGACATCAACTACCAGCAAGTGCAGCACTTTGCCGACACCCACGCGGTGTTTGTGCCCGTGCGCGTCGAAGTGCTGCGCAATCTCGCGTCGAGCCACCCTGTGAGCGCGCTGCTGCTGCGCACCAATAAGATCGATTTTGCGCTCGAGCAGCGCGCCGCAGTGGTGCTCTTCAACACATCGACGATCCTCGACAGGACGTTTGGCTTTGGCGCATCAGGCGGCACCACGTTCTTCGGGAACCAGCTGGGCTTGCTCTCCTTGGACAAGGACGAGTTCACAGCCGACATCGAACAGCGTGGCTTGAACCACTTGCCCGTGCATAAGTACGCGGCGTACGGCCGACTGTACCACGACGCGATCGCGAGCTTCATCGACGCGTACCTCGGCGTGTACTACCCGTCAGACGAGGCCGTGCAGCAAGACGCGGAAGTGCAGAACTGGGCCAAGGGTCTGTCTGCCGTCTGGCAGTTGCGAGGCTTCCCGAGCGCGTTCGCGTCGCGCGCCGAGCTGCAGAAGCTGCTCACGCACCTGCTCATGCAGACGTTTGTGCGCCACCACGCCATGAATGGCGCGCCGACGTGGGAGACCATGTCGGTCCCGTACAGCACGCCGGGGCTCTGGAAGAAGCTGCCGACCCATAAGCTCGGCGAGAACGAGACGCTCAACATCCTCGAGTTCAGCACGCCGACGCGCCTCGTGCCGTCGCTCGTGCTCTTCAGCTCCAACTTCAAGCGCAGCGTGCCGGCGGCCGAATCCGTGAGCGCGCTCTTCCAGACCGCCGTGTTCGCGGACGAGCCGGCGCTCGCGCCTGTGATCGCTGCCTTCGAGAGCGCGCTGCAGGCCGTCGACGCCGCGATCGTGCGCGCCGAGCAGGACGAGCGCTGGTCGTACTTGTTGCTGCGGCCGTCCATGGTGCCGCACTACGGCTGGGTGTAAAGAAAGGAGCTGAAGGACAGGCGTCTTAGATCAGTACTTGAGCTTTCAGCTAACCAGTTATGAATTTATCGTTTTTTCAAAATCTAGTTGTACTATACTTTGTAGTGTACTGTATTGTGTGATATCGGTCTCGAGCCACAAATCTCTGTCTATATCAGTACACGACACATTGAAAAATCGTAAAACTCGCATGCGAGTGGCGGCGAATGCAGTAGACCGACTCACTGCACTCTGCAAAGGATGCAACTGACTCAAAGCCGCCACTACGGCTATCGATGGCACATAAGTCGCATTCGCGCAAGTTGTCGTCATGTTATGATTATCAAATGCAGCGCGTCAATACACAGCAAATCCCATATGCGCAGAACAAGAGGCAATCAGCAGCAAAGTCTGACACCAGGACGCCGTCTTCTTTGCCCAAGCGTGCTTCTTCAGCGCGCTCACGTCGCCACGCGCGTGCTTCGGATCCTGCTGCCGCCATGAAAAGAACAGCGCATTCACGATCTTTTCTGCAATTTGTTGCGCAACAACAAACAACAGGCATAATGATGAGTCATGAGGAGAGCCAAGTCGAGCCTCAAAAAGGCACAAAATGCAGACACGTACGTTGGTTGCAGACCCACACGGCGGCCGAATAGGCCGCTCCGGCTTCATCAATTTTTTTGTCCGCATCATGTTCGTCGTCGGCCGCCTGGTGGATCCGCTTGTATCGTTCCCAATATTCCGGATTCCTCTCATCGCCTGATCTTCTCGCTTCGGGGAACTCGCTGGCGAACTTGCTGAGACTTGAAAAGGCATCCTTGTACTCTTGTGCGCGCTTCGCCTTGAGCTTTCTGACGTTCACGATTTGGCGCATTGCGATACGGTCGGAAAGGAAGCCACGTAGCTATCTCTTCTATTTCAGTACACGACACACTGAAAAGCCATGAAGCCATTGTACAGCACAGGCCAAAGAATCGAGCAGCATCATAAAAAAAAATATCACAGTCAACCCTCTTTATTGCGCACCTTCTAAATTAAATCTTTTTAGCAAAAAAACGCAAATATGATACATTATATACACAGTATCGCTATCATCCAGCACCTGCTATCACTGCTACTTCCTTCAAATGTATGTGAGTGTACTCACTACGCTTAGACGCGAGCTGTATACTCAATCCACCCTCTCCAGCCGCCCGCTTCCATTTAGTTTCCCATGCGAGGCTCCTATGATTGATTCCGCGGAGTGCTGGCCGAGTGCTTGGGCCGCGGTCCGCGGCCACTGCTCGATCTGCCGCGCGTTGCTGGCGTCTCCGCTCGATTCCGATGTTCTGCGCCGTCGCTGCGATCGTCCTGAGCGTCGCGGTTCTGTTCTTCGCGGCCTCGCCCGGCGCGAAGCAAACGGTGCGAGCTCTGCCGTGCGCTGCGTCGACGCTGCTGGTGCTCGGGAACACGCTCGACATCCTGGTCACGCACCGCGGCCGCATGTGCGACTGGGTCGCCGACCAGTGCGAGCGCCTGCAGGGCCGCCCGTGGGCCATGTACATCTTCGGACGCGGCCCCGGGATCGTGATCTCGTCGCCCGAGCTGCTCGAGATGTGCTCAAGACGCAGTTTGAGCGGTTCCCCAAGGAACGCAACATGTGCACCGTGTTCCGCGACTTCTTTGGCCGCGGGATCCTCGCGACCAACGGCGACGAGTGGCACCGCCACCGCGCCATGGCGAGCAACTTGTTCTCGTTCCAGATGCTACAAGACGTCATGCACGAAGTCGTGGGCGAGAAGGTCCGGACGCTGTTTGACGTGCTCACGGAGCACGAAGCTCGTCACGAGGCCGTGAGTCTCAAGAGCGTGCTGAGCCACTTTACCAGCGACGTGTTTGCGAAAATCGGCTTTGGCGTCGAGCAGCGGTCCATGGAGAATGACGTGAGCGGGCACACGATCAATGACTTTGTCGACGCGTTCAAGACCGTCTCGCACGTCGTGTTCATGCGCTTTTCGCAGCTGATGTGGTTCTGGCGCCTGAAGCGCTACTTGAACCTAGGCGACGAGAAGCAGTTCGCCGAAAGCGTCAAGTTTATCGACTTCCTCGTGTACAACATCATGGGCGAGTCGATCGCGAGGAATGCCCGGCAGACACGAGCTCGAGCAGCTTCCATGGGCGGACACTCTGGGAGATTCGACACGTGTCTCCACCCGAGACCGGAGCGGCCAAGGACCTCGTGTCGATGTTCCTTGAGAGCAATTCGTTGACCGAGTCGAGCGACATCGACGCGCAGGCGATCCGCGACATGGTCATGTGCTTCATCTCGACTGGCACTGACACGACGTCACAGAGCATGTCGTTCTTCCTCGTCATGATGAACCGGTACCCGCAGGTTTTGAAAAGAGTGCGAGCGGAGCTGAGAGTCAAACTGCCTGGACTAACCGCTGCAAACAGCAACGACATCGAGATCCCGTCGAGGAAAGACGTGGGTGCCTGATCTACCTGGAAGCTGCGATCCGCGAGAATTTGCGCTTGAACCCGCCGGTCGCTGTCACGACACGCGCTGCAAGTGTCGATACATTCCTCTGCGATGGCACGTTCGTGCCCAAGCAGAACCGCGTCGTGATCGCAACGTATGCGACGATGCTCCTCAAATCCGTCTGGGGAGAAGACGCGCTCGAGTTCAAACCGGAGTGATGGATTGAGTCCACCACAGGCGCCTTGATCACAGTGTCACAGTTCCAGTTCCCGGCATTTCTCGCGGGCCCGCGCTGCTGTTTCGGTAGTAAACTCGCGATGATGGAGATGAAGATCCTGCTCGCGGTGCTGCTGAGCAACTTTGACATCATGACCATCGCCGACCCGAACGAGTTGACGTACGAAGTCGGGCTCGCGGCGTCCGTGAAAGGGCCACTGATGGTCAACATTTCGTCGGTCGATGCGCGGACACGGGCCGAGTCGTCATGACACACATGCGTTCAATGGGGTGAAGGAAAACACCGTCGCAAACATTGAGAAACATTGTTACTTTGTTGATACATAGCGTGATAATTCTTTGCACTGGGCTACACTGTCGCCTGAGGAGAGTGCAGCGAAGTGCTTACTGCTGGGCGGCTGGCACTTCGCCAGCGTGGAACACAAGCGACACGCTGTTGACGCAGTGGCGTTCGTCCGTTGGCGTCTTGAAGCCCTCTCCCTTGAACACATGGCCCATGTGGCTGCAGTGTGCACAATAATATCGCGCGAAGAAAAGCAACGTTCACATGAGCATGTTATCTTCACAACACTAGCAAATAAAAAAAACCGCATCTACAATATTCGTACCCGTCGCACTTGGCGCACACGATTTCCGTGCGGCGTCCATCCGGATCAGGGATCGCCTGCAGATGCATATCATATCAAGCGGTGGTCAGGAATTCGACCGTGTTCATCCCTACGAACAAGGCGAATGCATACCTTGATGGCGCCGGGGATGGCGTCGTAGAACGCGGGCCACCCGCAGCCCGAGTCAAACTTGGTCTCGGACGTGTAGAGCGGCGTCTTGCAGCCGGCGCACACGTACGTGCCGTCCTGGTAGTGCTTGTTGTACTCGCCCGTGCCGGCGCGCTCCGTGCCCTTGAGACGCAGCACCTGGTACTGCACGGGCGTCAGCTGCGCCTTCCACTCGGCGTCCGAGAGCGCCACTCTGCCGCTGTTTTCCGTCATCTGGAAGCGCACGCTGCTGCCGATTATCGTCTGGGGGACGGCGGCGCTCTTCTGGAAATGGCGCGTTGCGTTCTGCGCGGTTTGGCGCACGAACATGGCGAATGTACCCGTTGAAGACAGGCAACAAGCAAGAGGTCGCGGGGAGGGGCGACGTGCTCGCACGAGCTTATGTTGCGGAAGAAGATGCCAGTGCTGGCGTATCAAAGCACCGCAAGAGCGAAACGTGGCATTCAAGGTGTTGATTGCTTGATGGAGCCGAACGAATCACAGTGTTGACAGGGAAAGCTGCCAGACGCTGTGCTATCAGTGACAGCAACGAAGCAGAGAGAATGAGATGTGTGTCCATGTGCCCAGTCGTCGAGATGCATCATAATGGAGCGGTATACAGTAAATGACACTACTCTTGCAAATGGCAGGGCAAGCCGAAGAGAGCAGGTTGCCGGTGCCATGCGCATGCCGTTGCGACTTACTCAGCCGCGTGAGGACGACTGCGTTTATAACCACGCAATGAGTCGAGCACGAGGCAGCATTAACCGTAGACCCCCATTGACGACACCATCGTCGACACCATCATGGGTCTTCAAGATGTCGTCCCTCCTGCCCTGTTTCTGTGCTGCGCCCCTAAAGTTGCCCCACTGCAAGAGCAACTCCTTCGCCACTTCACTCCCTTCTGCGTCTTATGTTGCGCTGCTCTAATGTTGCTGATACGCACCATACGCACGTGGCAGTCATTCCCACCACCCCGCGCGCACTGCATGAGGGAAAGAAAGCGCAAAGCCCCCATACAAAGAGAGAGAGAGAGAGCAGGAAGACGCGCCCGCGTGTGTCGTTTGCATTCCACAGGAGCAAGAAGCGCCAGTACCTCCACACGCAGAACAGAACTCGACACAGATAAGCGGGCAACATGGTGTTAGCAGAACTCGGGACGAAGCTGCAGTCGGCGCTTGCCAAGATGAACCGCTCGACGGTCGTCGACGACGAGGTGTTCAACACGATCCTCAAGGAGATCAGCAGCGCGCTGCTCGAGTCCGACGTGCAGGTCAAGCTCGTTGCGGAGCTGCGCAACAAGGTGAAGCTCGCTGTGAGCCTCGCGGACGACAACTCGACGGGTCTGAACCGCCGCCGCCTCATCCAGAAGTCGATCGTCGACCAGCTCATCCGCATGCTCGAGCCCGAGGCCAAGCCGTACAAGCTCAAGAAGGGTACCAGCAACGTCATCATGTTTGTCGGCCTGCAGGTAATACCCGAAAACCGCAGTTATTGTTGTTTTTTCCTTTTTTCTCGTATGCGAGAACAGGCAGTCGCGCTGACCCTTTGTGTGTGTTTGTTTTTGCTTGTTCAGGGAAGTGGTAAGACGACGAGCATTGCCAAGTTTGCGCACTACTACCAGCGCAAGGGGTGGAAGACGTGTATGGTGTGTGCCGATACGTTCCGTGCCGGTGCGTTCGATCAGCTCAAGCAGAACTCGACCAAGCTGCGCATCCCGTTCTACGGTAGCTACACGGAAGCCGATCCCGTGCGCATCGCCGAGGAAGGTGTGCGTCAGTTCCGCGCCGAGCACTACGAGTTGATTCTTGTCGATACGAGTGGTCGCCACAAGCAGGAGTCGGATCTGTTTGCGGAAATGCAAGAAGTGTCTGCAGCCGTCAAGCCCGATGACATCGTGTTCGTCATGGACTCGTCGATCGGTCAGGCTGTGTACGACCAGGCGTCGGCGTTCCGCCAGACCGTGGATGTCGGTAGTGTGATCATCACGAAGCTTGATGGCCACGCCAAGGGTGGCGGTGCGCTCAGTGCGGTCTCGGCCACAGGCTCGCCGATCATCTTTTACGGTACCGGTGAGCACTTTGCAGACTTCGAGGCGTTCAATGCGGAAAGCTTTGTGAGTCGATTGATGGGCATGGGCGACATTCGCGGACTCATGGAAGAAGTTAAGACGAGCGGGATGCTCGATAACCAGGAAGAGATGGTGGAGAAATTCCAAAAGGGCGAGTTCACGCTGCGCGACATGTACAAGCAATTCCAGAGCGTCATGAAAATGGGTCCATTGAGTAAAGTGATGTCGATGATCCCGGGTATGTCGGGCATGGAGCAGATGCTGAACATGGGGGGCGGCGAAGAAGAAAACTCGAAGCGTCTGCGCCGATTCCTGTTCATGATGGATAGTATGACCGACGCCGAACTCGATGGCCTCGTTCAGTTGACGCCATCGCGACAAACACGTGTGGCGCAAGGCTCGGGCTGCCAGTTGTATGAAGTCGAGTTTTTGCTGAAATGCCACAAGCAGTTCTCGACTGTCGTCGGTCGCCTCGGTAAGAGCGGGCTGATGAAGGGAGGTGACGGTGCGCTAGGCAAGCAAATGGCACGCAACCCGAACGCTGTGATGCAGCAGCTGTCGAAGGCGATGGATCCAAAGATGATGGCGCAGATGGGCGGTCCGCAGGGCATGATGCGCATGATGAAGCAGATGGGGGGCATGGACCCAAGTGCGTTAGGCGACATGGCGAAGATGGCATCCCAGTTTGGCGGCATGAAGATGCCATTTTAGACGAGCAAGGACGTACAAGCGCGCTCGGTACGTGTCGGTGTATGAAGAAGGACACGACTAAGTGAGAAAAAGAAAATGTTGAAAAACAGAGGGATACATGGGAAAATGTAGCCATGCGTGCTCGTCAGTCGTGCCAAACGATTGGTGGATATAACATCGTGTCTGATTGGCAGATAAGCACTTCAACTGGGTCAAGCTAAAAGTGAGAAGCTATTTCCAAGTCGAGCGTCGTTATATTTAGGCGTCCTGGTTTGGCACAAATGCAGATGCCGCCGTTACGTTTGCACCTATTCCTCCAGCACAAGCCGCTCTCGTTGAGCGTTCGGGACGTTCACTCCGTTGCAGGTGGCGGCTCTCAACGTGCACGCGTGCCGTTGCTACCCGAGGGAGAAGCAGAGCATTCGCATGACGACAACCTAGTGCCAGAGTCGTTCACAGCACCCGTCGAGATTACCACGTTACACCATTTGTCAGTCGATCCAAAACTCTCGTGCGCGGTTGTCTACATGAGAATTTCCTGAGCGCCAACTACCACAGAGAAGCAATCAAGTGGCTGCTGCTCCTACATTGTGTGCGTCAACCATACTGCACATGAAGGCGACGATCCTGTTCTCGAACCCTACAAAGGTACACGATCTCCGCTCGAATCACGCGTCTTCCCCGTCTTCACAAAAAATCACACCTGGGCCACCAGCAGTCATAGATGAGGCGAGCAGGGCATCGAGACGCCATGATCATCATGGCGATGAGCTCAAGCAGCCGGATGTTTTACCTCCATTGTCGACGTCCCTCCCACCGCTGAGGCCGGTAATCAAGTCGCCAGTGCTGAAGCCGAGGCTCGAGCCAAGGAAACTGAAAAGCGTGCGGCAATTTTTCTACGATAGCTCCAGATCTCTTGCGGAGCGCATGCCGTCGCTGCAGTCCATTCTTCGAGACGCGGCGGCAAAGAAGACAGCTCCGAGTCCACGCAGGTCTTCTCGCGCAAATGCCAGTCGACGCGTATTTCGAGACTACGAATCGGGCCACTATCAAAAAGAACTCGACGCTGTCGTTTCCTATCGATGGGTGATCATGCCGCGCGCGCCCTAGAAAGTGCGCTGGGATCTGTGGATCGGACTCATCATCTTTCACAGCGTCGTGCTGATTCCGTATCGCATTGGTTTTGGCATCGATGTCGAGGTACGTGCACATTGCGTACGAATGCCTGTCTTTTTTCCTTACAGCGTGCAACTAAAGCGTTTCTGGATGTGGCTGGGACACATCATGTCAAAACTTGTAGTACTGGGAGCAAGTGCTCAATTATCTGTTCGACGCGAGTTTTGCCGTGGACGTCGTGTTCAATTTCTTCACGGGCTTCTACGACGCTGACATCTTCATCCACGAACTCCCCAAGATTCGCGAGCGGTATATCAAGAGCTGGTTTATCTTTGACATCGTGTCCACAATCCCGTTTGACCAGTTTCTCCAAGTCGTCTCGAGCGCGTCGTCGTCGCTATTGACGCTTAAGTTGCTGCGCACGATCCGCTTGTTTCGCTTGCTCAAGCTGATGCGATTGCTTCGACTCAAGCGCGCAATCGAGACGATTCAGATGGACGCGCTTAATGTGCATGTGCTACAAACCATCAAGAGTCTGCTCATGATCATCTTTATCATCCATCTCGTGTCCTGTGGCTGGTATTTGTTCTACACGTGGGACCCGACGGGTGTCAACTGGGTGACGTATTTCAGCGAAGACGGGCTCAAGTACCCGTACCTGGTCAGCTTCTACTGGGTCTCCAACACGATGATATCCATCGGGTACGGAGATATCCACGGTGTCACCGACGGCGAGCGCGTCTACTCGATCCTCGTCGAGTGCCTCGGTTCGATTTGCGTCGGCATGATCATCGCGAACATTCAGATGCTGACCGAGAATTACAACCCACGCGGCATCAAACTCAAGCAGAAATTGCAGGAAACCAAAGAGTTTTTGCTCAAGCGCAACATCCCGCGGTGGCTGCGGCAGCGCGTGATCTCGCAGTTCGAGTACCACTGGAGCAATCGAACAGTTTTTGACGAAGACCAGTTGCTGCACCAATTCCCCGTGAGTCTCCAATACGAAATCCTTGCTGCATCCATGAAGCCTTTTGTGAAGCGGTTCCCGTTTTTCGGCGTGACTTCGGTCGAATTTTTCGTGTTTGCGATCCCACGGCTGCGGCCGATCGTGCTCGGACCGAGCCAAACGCTCGTCGAGGCGGAGAGCGTATGGGAAGAGCTGTACTTTATCACCAGCGGCACCGTCGAGTCCGTGCGCGCAAACATTATCGTCAGATCGCCTGCGCCTGGGGACATTTGTGGCATCGAGTACCTCGTCGCGGATCGCAGACGCTATACGCACTCGTACCGGTCGACTTTAAAAACCGAGTTGTACGCCATGTACAGTGGTGACCTGATCGAGTCCATCAAGAAATGCCCGATCGCGTACAAGTACTTGATGGATTTAGCGACGATCCTCAGTGAACGGTATGCAGAATCGGCTCGCCGTGGCCGCCGCGTGCTTCAGAAACAGGAGACAATGCGTCGCATCCAAGAGTCTTTGTCGACTAGCAGCGAGCCGTTCTTGCAGTATCGCCATCGCAAATCCATCTCGCTCAACAATGTGAACGCCTACGATATGGACAACCTACGGCGGCTAAGTATTTTCTCTGCCGACGAGATCAAGACCCGCTGGTCGGTCATTCGTCACTACTCGAAGCTGCGCATGGTCTGGGACGTACTCATCGGGATCATGGTCGCAATGGCAGCGATCATTGTGCCCTTTCGGATCTCGTTCGACATCCAGGATACGGTCTTTCTCATCGCAACCGATCGCGCATCGGATGCGTGCTTCATGGTCGACATGATGCTCAGTTTCCTTACGACGTATGTCGATGAGACCGGTGTGGAGATCGTCGACCGCCATGAGATCCGCCGCCATTACCTGAAAATCAATTTCCTCATCGACGTCATCTCGACGATCCCGTTCGATTTCTTCGTCGAAGCGCTGACCGAGCAGAAGGATTTCCACTCGCTCAAACTCTTTCGCGCCGTCAAGTTGGTGAAGTTGCTGCGTTTGATTCGGTTGTCGAAACTCTACAAGATGAATGTGCAGTGGACGTCAGAGCTCGACATCAGCATGGACACGGTCCGGTTGCTCAAGTTGCTCGCGCCGGTCATGACGATCGCGCACTATGTTGGCTGTTTTTGGTACTACATGTCGGCGCAGCACGCCCCGGCAAACGCGTGGTGGGGGAGCATCCACTTTGACGACCCGGACTCGATCATCTCGAAGTGCATTGCGTCTGTGTACTGGGCGACAACAACGATGACGACGGTCGGATTCGGCGACGTGATTGCAATCAACAATTATGAGCAGGCGTACTCGATTCTCGTGATGATCGGTGGCACGACACTGTTCGCGTACGTCGTCGGGACGGTCATCGAAGTGGTGAGCAACTCCAAGAGCTTGATGAATCGGGAGCATGAGATGGTTCAAAAGGTGAGCGCATACATCAAAGAGCGCGGTGTATCGAGCGAGTTCATCATGGCGTGTCAGGAGCACTTGCGCTTCCTCAATTCCGAAAAAGCACTGTTCCACGAACCCCAGCTTTTCGACGCGCTCTGCTATGGGCTGCGCAGCGAGTTGATCTTGTATTTGAACAACGGCGTTCTCTCCAAGATTCGTTTCTTCGACAAGAAACCGAAATGGTTTCTCACGCTCATTTTGCCGCGGTTGGTGCCCCAGTATTTCCTCGCAGGCGATCTGCTCATCTATCACGGGAACCCCATGAATGGGATCTTCTTTCTCATGACTGGCGCAGCCATCGTCAAGGCGCCTCAGCGGACCGATGTGGTGGCCGAATTGAATGAAGGGAGGAGTGAACCGTCGCAGGGTTTTTTGCGGGCATCGGATCGGGACGGCACTATTGCCATGCTCTACGAAGGCGAGTTCTTCGGCTACAAAGAGGTGTTGACGCAGTCGCTCGCGCAGTACAACGCATTCGCGATCAAACCCATGGGGACGTACATGCTGCCACGCGAGTTTCTCGAGACTTTCCAAAATGATTACCCGTACGTGATGGACGAGATGAAGGCGATGATCATGCACTCGATCCACAAGCAGCAGACGATCGTGCACCACTGGCAGAACAACGATGCGATCGGGATGTTTGGTCCAGAGTGAGACAATTTCCTCAAGCAAAGCAATCGCAGTCAGTTCAAAGATACCGTCTTACCAGATGTTGCCGAGGCCATGAACGAAGATGCGGAAATGCACGATGCTGGTCCAGATGCCTCAGGAATCTCGCCTTTTGGTGGCACAGATGATGCTCCGCACTATCACTTCGAGTCGGTAAACAATCCTCAGTACGACTCGTTCGTAAACTCACTCAGTCCAAGAAGTCGATCACAGGAAAAAGTTGCGGTGATACGTGAACAGGACGAAAGCGACCACCAGAATTTTTCCTCAAATGAGCACGAATCGAATGGGTTGTCAGAAATGGGCCCAACTCTGAATGCAGCCAAGCATCCGGCACCAGGAAGCAGTCCTCACCGTGACGATCACCACGTGGCTGGCGACTTTGAGTTCAAAGAGAGAGCGAACTTCCTACTTCGTTCGCAACACATTCTTCGCCACCACGGCTCAGGGTCTTCGATTTGAACAGATCAAACGCAGAAGCAGCAAACTGGCGCTCGACGAGGTTCGGTGATCGGCATTTCCATGTCCAAAACGGGAGGGTATGTGCCGCCTCCGTTAAAACGATACCCATCAAACCCTGCGGAGATCAACGCCATCGTTGAAAGGTTACTTCTAGTGGAAGGATATCAAACTCCACGGGTTACAGATAAATAACACGCTACAGTGCAAACGACAAGCAACACGCATGAAAAAATCTCACAAATCAACTTCGTTTGAGTCCGACTCGTGTCCTTCATGCAGATGCTCCTCGGATTCGCTTTCTGGGTTCTCTTCCTCTTCCTCGTCGTCGTCATTGTTGTCTTCTGCGTCCAGAATGATCAATCTATTCGGGAGCGTGGATACACACAGAATACCTCGCGGCGCGTTCGCAATAACTCGTGGAAGAAGTGGTGACCCTGCATGGGTCGAAGACAACGTTGCCAGGAGTCGTGCTCGGTGCTTCCCGGTAATCAACGATCGAGTCGGTACATTGGACACCTAAATGACAAGAGAATGCGGTTAGTTGCCTGAACTGTGTCGCTTTCATCATTTTCGGGCTGAAGCACTCCGACCTTGAGCATGTTCATTGGTGAATCTTTTGGTGGCAGCTTCAGTGATGAAGGTGTAATGTGGTCATACGGCTGCAGATACAGCCAGTCTGCGGAAGTGACACATATATGAGTAAGGCAATGGAAAATCCCCCACTGGTTATCAAAATATGACAAATGGAGCGTACCTTGTTCTTGCTCCGCACCGTTTTCGATGTGAGACTTTCTCACATAGAGCGCAAGCTGCTCGTCTTTTCCTGACACTTTGTCGCCGTAGAAATGGAATCCCGAAAGAAACCCGGAGGTGCTGCTAGCAGAATCGTCCGTGCTTACCACCATTCGAATCGCTCTCCACGTCAAATCGGTTTGCAATAGCGCATCTGGCCGAAGACCCCAGTTCGCCTGCAGCAGGAGGAGTTCGTTGCTGTGACACCGCATTCCAAGCATCATCATTGAATCAGCGGGTTGGCTCTTTAGAGCCGATGCAAAGTGCTTAAGTGACTCCCAATCAACAGCTTCTAAATCACTGTCTTCTTCGCTGTCTTCGTCATCATCATCGCTCTGCTCATCAGCGTCTCCCTTGTCACTGTCGTGATCATTTCTCATAATTCGCTCGCGATAGTGGAAGCTGAATTCAGCAACTTGTGCTCCGATGGTGAAACAGCCCGCGGTGTCAACAGCCACGCTGTTGGAGACACTCTCTGCCATCCGTTGCATCAACTCAAACCACTTCGCTTCGAGTTTCTCGAGTAACACCGAACTGGAAACAGAACCGTTGAGGCTCTCTGCCAACTTTGGTTTGGAGAGCTGCTTCGAGACAAGGTTGCCAAACGTTGGTTCGACTCTGTACTTGTTGCTCGGGGGCTGTTCTTTTCGAAACTCTTGCGCTGTCTCTGCTGCTCGTTGCAGAAAACTGCACAACCTTCGCTGATTCAAGAGCGATTTGGCGTCTCCGCTCGCATTGGATGATGCCGCGGATGATCCGCCACGAGTCGTGTTTGCGTTGGTGTGGACACGAATTCGTTCGAGAATCCATTGGAAAAAGAGCACAAAGTCTTGCCTCGTTTCATGGATCGCCTGGGCGAGCACTTCCATGCTAATCAGCAGATCTTGTGCCAACAGGACCAACTCGTCAATCTGTGGAATCCAGAGCCCGAGAATGCCACTGTACGCATTCCGTTTCCACTTTGCGCGACCACGAAGCTCCGATAGCTGGAATAGGAGGTGGACGAGTCCGGCCTTCATCTTGTCGTCAACAAGCGACGCGAGCGTCTGGCAGCCGCTCATCAGTGACTTTTGCATGCGATCGACGCTCTAAGCAGAGGAGGTACATGCACAGAACTGTTCAGTTTTCTTTCCACAAACCATCGTTCGTGCTCAGCGTCACGCAGTTAGTCCGTCGGGTCACGCGTACCATTTCCTGGATATCCTGCGCGAAGTACTGCGCCAGCGCTGGTGACGTGATGCCACTGGCGACAACAGAGAGCATATCCACTTGCGGCGGGTCTTCGCACGCGTACTTTTCATACAGCGAGCCCATGAGCCCCATCTTGAGCTCAAAGATCCGCGTCGCATTTTTCCACTAGTTGACCAAGCACAAACAGAAACACAAGAAGGTTAGAGTGTTTGCATCTTGGAAATTGACAGCAGCAGCACTACCTCTGTGGCCATCGCCCGCATCGCTAGCACCAGCTGGTTCATGACATCGCAGCTCTCATCTGCTACACTTGCTACGAGCTCAAGTTCGTCGCGGATCTGATGCAATGAGCTCATGTCGAACGTCACGAGTTGATGCACTTTGTTGCTGCTGCTCTCTATATGACTCCCTCCTTCTGTGTCTCTGGTCTGAGCTTGAATGTCGACTGGTTTGTCTGTGCTTGCAACCACAAGCACCACAAACAGCCGCGACAAGTCCGGTGCGAGTCGCACAGCGTCAATAGTGAACGTACTATTTGTCAGCCCTCCCAGCTCCCGCACGCGCGCTGAGACGTCGATCTTGGCCATGAACACTTTGCCCATCCACCAGAGCACGATTGCATTGCCTGCATCCGCTGTCGCCAGCACAGTAGGCGGTGGCGATTGCTTTGTGCTGCTTGGTGCCGTCGGCACACAGCGAGCGGCACGGTCCTTAAAGTACTCGGCAGCAGCGCCACTGCTGACGCCACGTGCATCCATCGGCGGCTGCTGCCGCTGCTGGACCCAGTGCATCGCCCTAACCGCATGGCGGTGCTGGAATGCATCGATCCTTTTCAGTGCGCGGCGCTCGGGGCGCGCTTCACCGGACTCGATCTCGTACACGACGACCTCGCCCTCGTCGCAGCCGAGCGCGAGGCACAGGCCGTCGGGGCTCCACTCGACCGTCGTGACCTCAAACGCCACCTCGTTCGGCTTCACATGAAGCAGTTTCTGCCACGAAAGCGCGCGCTAGCGGCAGAAGAAAGCACAGCCAGAGAGAGAGAGAGAGAGAGAGAGAGAGAGAGAGAGAGAGATCATACGGGTTATAATGGTGTCAGCACATGCATGCGTCATGGGCAAATGGACGCAAACGGGACGCACGTGCACGAGGAGCTGGCCGTCGACCGTGAGCACGGCGATGAGGTCCATCGTGGGGCAGCACGCGAGGCGGCGCGCGTGCGCGTACTTTTCCTGGAGCACAGCGAACGCCTGCCGCCGCGCCGCGCCGCTTTCCGCCGCCGCCATGTTCATTCGAAGATCGCGCGCAAAAGTGCAACCTTGGGCGGCATGCATTTTTGAATAATTCTTTCACATTTTCTACCAATAAAGTGTATGTTATTGCGTCTAACAATAATTTATTGGTCTAAAAGAAAGATAACTATGCGCATTTTAGCCACTCGTGTGTGTACCTCTTGGACACGTTGGTTGCATAGACGCTCATCGAGTCAATGGTGGTCGGTTGCATACATGCAGCCACAATCGCATTCGCCTCGAGAAGATGGCGACGCCGCCAGCGCAGTACCGCGTCGCAGTGATCGGCGCCGGCATCGCGGGCCTCACGGTCGCGAACACGCTCGTCGAGTCGCAGAAGCTCCATGTGCACGAGCTCTGCGTGCTGGAGGCGCAGTCGCGCGTCGGCGGCCGTGTGCAGACGCGCCACTTTAGCGCCGAGTTGCCCGTGAACATCGAGGTCGGCGCGGCGTGGATCCACGGCACAGAGGGCAATCCGTTTGTGGCGCTCGCGGCCAAGTACGGAATCGCGCTCAAGGAGATCAGCGCGCGCAACCCGTGGCTGCACCCGGCGTCCTGCAAGAACTTCCAGGTGTTTGACCGCGCGACGCGCCTGAGCGACGCCGACGTACAGGACACGTGGACGTGGTACGAGCTCTTGCTCGTGAAGCTGCAGCAGCTCGCGAATTCGAGCTACAGCGGCGCGAGCGCGCTAGCCGCGAGCGTCGACGCTGACAAGCTGTCGCTCGCTGAGCTGGTCGACTTGCTTGCGACTCAAGACGAGGAGCTGCGCGCCGCGATCGGAGGCAGGGCGAATGGCCGCGCGCGCTTGGAGCTGTGCGTGCGCTTGATCGAGATCTGGATGGGCGCGACCGCCGATGCGCTGCAACTGGATGATTTCCACGACATCGACCTCATTGGGTACATATGCGCGTTTGTGTCGTTTGCTGCGTGGTGCATCATGCAGCTAATTCGAGGCTTCTTGTCTTGTCTTTTTAATGCAGTGATGATGCTGGTGCGCACTGCATTGTCCCTGACGGCATGGAGCGATTTGTAGACCACCTCGCTGAGCCCATCAGAGACGCGATCCAAACGAACACGTGCGTGAAAGCTATCCACTACGGCGACAGCAAGGGCGTCGTGCTCGAATGCAGCGACAGTCGGCGCATCCACGCGGACTGCGTGGTTATAACAGCGGCGCTCGGACTGCTCAAGGCGCGCGAGCTCGAGTTTGTGCCGGCACTGCCTGCGCCAAAGCAGCAAGCCATCGAGCGCTCAAGCATGGGGCAGTACATGAAAGTGCTCGTGCAGTTCCCGAGCGTGTTCTGGGACAAACGCGCCAGCTTCATCGGCCAGCTCGCGCCATTGGAAGACGAGACTAATGACCTCTTCTTCCCGCTCATGTTCAACTATTACTATACAAAGCACGTGCCTGTGCTCGAGGGCGTGCTCACCGGCGCCACGACTGCGCGCGTGTCGACGCTCTCGGACGACGCGATCGTGGACGCGTTCGTGCGCCAGTTGCGCGCCACGTACGGCGATGACGCCGTCCCGGCGCCCGTCAGCTGCTTCATCACGAGGTACGTGAGCGCGAGCGTTCTCGTGCGTCTTTGTGGGCAGTTTGGGAGCTGATTACGGTGGCGTCTTGTAGATGGGATCAGGATGCGTGGGCGCATGGCGCATACAGTTGTCTCACGGTCGAGAGCTCGGAAGACGACCCGGAGACGCTGCGCGCACCCGTGAACGCGAGCGTGTTCTTCGCCGGCGAGGCCACCATTTACAAGTACCAGGGCGCGCTGCAGGCCGCGTACCTCTCGGGTGCGTGTCTTCATGGATCTGCAGCCGCATGCGGAGCTCTCTGTCTAATGTTTGTGTGTCGTGTGTCTGAAAAATCAGGGCTTGGCGCTGTTGAGGACCTCGAACGGTTAGGATTGTGAACAGAAGAAGATCAGGCCGTTAGACGCAGCCGAATCGAATACACAGACCCTGAACAGCTCAGTGTGCATTTGCTTGTTTGTGTTCTATAGGTGAGCATGGCAGCGCGCGAGAACGGTTCTCTGCAGGCGCGCATTCGGCGCGGTGAGGTCCCGTGTCGAGGCGCGAACGTCGGCGGCTGGCTCGTGGCCGAGTCGTGGATGGCGTGGGACTCGGTGATCTGGGAGCACGTGCCGCCGGAGATCAGCTGCCAGGGCGAGTTCGCGACGATGCGGTTTCTGGGCCACGATCGCGGCGACGCGCGCTTCGAGGCGCACCGCTCGACGTGGATCCGCGAGGACGACATCGCCGAGATGAAGCGCTTTGGGATCAACACTGTGCGCGTACCCGTGGGCTTCTGGCTCATGGGGTACGACCCGACGGACATCTCGAACAAGCAAGAGTGGAAGGTGTTTGCGCCAGGTGCGCTCAAGTTTCTCGACCAGCTCGTGAACGAGTGGAGCGTGCGCCACGGCATGGCCGTGCTCGTCGACATCCACGCCGCCAAGGGCTCGCAGAATGGCCGCGACCACAGCGCGGCGCCGACAAGCGGCGTGAAATACTGGAGCGAGTACCCAGAGAACGTCGAGAACACGGTGCAGTTTGCGTGCTTTCTCGCGGCGCGGTATCGCGACAGTCCGTCGTTCCTGGGCCTCGGATTACTGAACGAACCCGAGTGCCCAGTGGACCAGCACGTGCTGCGAGACTACTACACGCGCACGTACAATGCGATCCGCAGCACGGGGAACGACTGCGTGCTCGTCGTGGCGCCGATGCTGACGGAGCAGCGACCGCCGTGCATGGAAGACTTTATGCGCTTTCCGCAGTTCTTCAACGTGTGGCACGAGTGGCACCCGTACTTCCTCTGGGGCTATGAGGGCCAGAGCAAGCACCAGGTGCTGCAGGCCGTGCAGCAATACGCCAACCAGGTGCGCGCGTGGCAGGGCAACTGGCTGCTGATCGGCGAGTGGAGCCTCGCGTCTCCGGACTCGGCATTCCGCGCCGACGACCGCGCGGGGCTCGCACAACTCGCTGCGGCGCAGCTAAAGTCCTTTGAGCACGCGCACAGCGGCTGGACGTTCTGGAGCTGGCGCCACTCGGACGACGGCCACGGCAAGCCCACGGCGTGGTCGCTGCGCCAGTTGATGCGCGAAGGCGTCCTCAAACTCGAGTAGCTCCTCTCGACCGGCAATGACAAAAAGAAAAAGCGGAGTTTTTGCACTGTGGCGGGAGACTGTCCGAGTAGCATGCGCACGCACGCGTGCTCGGTTGAATTGCCCATAACATAACAGAGATAGGAAGGAAGGAAGAACGAAGTCCTGCGCGTGTGGATGGTATCAGCATGCATCCATGACGCCTGGCCGGCAAGCTACAAGATCAAGCTCAGTTGTCCATTAAATACGAGTTGCCGCATCCCAAACGGCCTCGTTTGCTTTTCTCTCTTCTCTCTCGTCTCTCCTTGGGCTACAGCAGCACCGAGTCGTCGGCAGTGCTGCTGCTGCTGTCGTCGCCGAGCACGCGGTCGACCGCCAGGAACTCGAGCTCGGCCGCGTTCATCGCCATGCTGTCGTAGGAAAGCGCTGGCGGCGTTGGGAGCACCCAGTCGCGCTTGCAGTCGCCAAACACGGCGCGAAAGTTGGCGCGCCACCCGAGGCTGAAGGGCGCCGCGCGGCCGTAGATGTGGAAATCGATCGTCGTCGAGCCGCTGAGCAGCAGGTACGAGTGCACGACGACGAACATGAGCAGACTGAGCGAGAGCGACCCGGCGAGCACGAACGCGACGAGCCCCACGAGCGACAGCTCGGATTCATCGCTCGTGGGCGACGGAGCCATGATGGACCGCTCGAACGGCGTGAACAGCGCGACGACGACCATGAGAAGCGCCAGGAACGCGTACACGACAAACTGGAAAAAGTACTTGTAGTTGCGCTCGCCGACGCAGTTCGCGACCCACGGACAGTGGTGGTCTGCGGCAGCAACGTGCACACAGCATACATACACAGTGAGTGGGAAGATCGTTGCGCCGTCGTTCGAACGTGCGGCCACGTACCCATTTTGAGCACGCACTTGTTGCAAAAGCTGCAGTGGTGCGCGCGGAACGGCTTGAGCTGCTTGCAGCGGCGACAGGACGGCAGGCGCGCACTGTTGTGCTCGTGTATGCTGCCGTTGATGTGGCCGCGGTCTCCCTCCATAGCGTCCTGGAACGCGTCGTCCATGCGCTCCAGCACATGCGCAGTCACATACCCAGGATCTATCCACGCACACAATTGTGAGTCACATGCTGCATAGCCCCCCCCCATGCAAGAGCAGCAGTGTGCAGATGCTACCTGTCACGACGACTTTGTAATACGCGACGCCCATGCACGCGACGCAGAAGTGGAACGCAGCGGCTTCCAGCAGGTACAGCAGCGGCGCGAACGGGTCCGACGACGCTGCCGCGTGCCGCGCGCCAGGCAGCCAGTGCGCGCTCATAAATACGTAGTACTCGACGCACACGATCGCGAGCACGAGCAGCACGGGCAGCACCGACACAGCGCGGATCAGCGAGCTGCCATGTCATCAGCAGCCAGCCATGTTGGTTAGTATCGAGAGCGGTTCGGGAGCGCAGCCGCCACTGCACAAAATACGCGCGTGTGATGGGCGCAGCCGCTGGGCGTACGACTGCAGTGTGCCGCGCTGCTCGCACGCGCCGCCACGCACCTCTCGTGAACACGCAGCATCGCGGCTTCCGCTGCTTCCTCGTCTCTTGCTTGTATGAAATGCAGCACATGCTGCAGGGATGACATGACATCCTCTCTATTTGCATGAACTCCTCTCCATTTGCATAATATGTCAATACTGAGGTATATGCAAAACTCTAGTTGACTGATTCGTCGTGTCGACTTAATTGGGCACTCGCATACTGTACTCACAGTGCATTTTGAAGCGGGGGATGTCTAATTTTACTAAGTCGACAGCGTTTGAAGCAGCAACTTAGCGTACACCCAGCGCCCCCCTTCCCCCTTTTGATACACACACATACACACGAGCGCGCAAATTGAAGGAACAAAGCAAAACAGCCCGGTGGCCATGGGCAACAGCGTCACGTTGCACAGCGCCTGCGCGTACGGGGACCTGGGCTACGTGCGCAAGCTGCTGAAGAGCGCGACGCCCGCGGAGCTGGAGGCAAAGGACGACAGCGGCAAGACGCCGCTGCTCGTCGCGGTCGCGAGTATGACGTTCAAGCGCGACGGCGAGGATGACGACGACGACCTCTTCTTCGGCGACGAGATGCACGACGACGACGAGGAGGAGGAGGAGGAGAAGAGCGTCGCGGATGGCGACCAGCAAGGTAGAATTGACGGTAGCACACTTGCGGCGGACGACGCAGAGAGCAAACCGAGCGAGAGCGACAATGCCGAGAGCGAAGTGGAGGTCGTGGAGGAATTTGACGAGAATGCGAGCATCGAGCTGCTGTCCAAGCAAGCGGAGATCCTGCACTTGCTCCTCCAGAAGCGCGTGAACCTGGACCACCAGGACGAGAACGGCTGGACGGCGCTCCACCACGCGTGCTTTGTGCAAAACCCCGTCGCGATCAAGATGCTGATCCACGCGGGCGCGCACCCGATGCGCGAGAAATACGGGTTGCTCCCCCAGGTACGTGTCTTGCACGCGGTTGCTGGAACAATAGCGCTTTTTTTTTAGGAAAGTAACTCATTTTGCTGCGAATGGGGGGCGATTTAGGACTTTTTGCAGCGCGGGCAGTCGTCCGAGTGGGCTGCGCAAATCCAAGAGCTGAAGGAGACGCTTGACCAGATCACAGACAAGTCTCCGTACGTGATCAAGCTGCTCGCGTTCCGGCCGAGCGGCATCGTGCAGCTGGACATGGGCGGTCAGGTCGAGAAAGGCTCGCTGGTCACAAGTACGTTGCCGCCTCGCATCATCGGTTGCATAGTTTGCGCGTTTTGCCCCTGATAAGGTTGTTGCTAGTTGAGTACGATGTGCCAGAGAACCACTCGGTGAAGGACTACATCCAAGTGCTGATATCGGAAGAAGACTCGTGGGAGATCGAGATCGGCTCGTACCACTACGTGCCAGCTGGCAAGCATGGACAGATCACGATCAGCACCCAGAGCATTGCGTCGTCCAGTACGATTCGGTTTGTGTACGTGAAGTGCGGTACGTAGCTGCTGGCGATACGCTTTCTGGGAGTGCTGCTGGTGCTGCTCGTGTGGTTTCTGACGCCAAAATGTGTGCCTGAAGACATCAATACGATCTCGAGACAGGTCGTCGCGAGTGGCTGCAATGCTGTGGTGCAGGCGTCGGTGGGCGAGATCTTCCAGTACGAACTGTTCCTGTACGAGCGTGTCGTGGAAGTCGAGAGTATCCCAGAGTTCGAGTTCATTGACCAGCCACTGATCGTGCTCAAACGCATTGGCGTCGTGGTGACGGAAGAAGAGATCGACTGGGTCGACATTCGACCGGACAACCACATTGTCGCCGTGAACGATATCCGAATCGACTCGATGGAGTTTTCGGAAGCCGTGCGCGTGCTCCAAGAAAACAATGGCAAAAAATGCACCAAGTTGCTGATGCAAAACTACTCGGTAGGACATCATTACCCAGCGTGTGTGTGTGTCTTGTCCAATCTCTTATGGTCGGTTGACAAACTCGTTGCTATATTTCTGTAGGCTTGTGGAGATTTCATTCCCGAGAAAATCCTTGGGGTCGGCGTTGTGGGCAAGTACGCGTACCTGAACCCCCTTGAAGACGAGGAGCACGACATTCACGATGTTGCCGAGCACAACCTGGAAGAGTGGGTCAAGAGCCACAGCAACAGCAGTGGAGACGCTGCAGCGGCTGTGGCGGACACGCTGCCTCAGCCGCCGCCAGCTCCTTTCCTGCAGACGGACCGAGAAGTGGCCACTCCCCCAGAATCAGGTTTAAGAGAAGAGCGCGAACACCCGGCCGAAGTTTCAGACCCGGTCGTCGACAGCAAGATCGACCAGGATGAAGATCCGGCGAATGTGGTCAGCGAGGAGAAGATCTCGGCGTCGTCCACGATAGAGACCGTTGTGCCGCTGCACAACTCCTTTCAGCTGGTACGTGCCCCTTGATCTGCTGCCGCGCGAGCAAGGCCGGCATTGCCATTGACCGAACCGTTCCGTTCCTTGTCTGTGTGCCAGATCGAGCAGCTGCAGCAAGGCATCTCCATCAGCAGAGCATTAGGATGAGGCAGCGGCTGCCGCTTGGAGCTGCAGCCTCCTCCCCACGCGCTCGCTTCTTTCTCCCCCAATTATATTATCCCTCGGCTGCTCCCTCGCGAGCCCGCCGCTCCCGTCAATCGACCATAAAATATATACCATATTGGCTCTGTCCAGAATTTCCCCATGCCGGACCTCGTGGGTGCGCTTCGCAAACATTCCGTCGATCTCGTTCACATTTCCATCCAATCAGCAGCTGGATCTCCCATTTCCAGCCAATAGCGGTGCTTCAACCTGCCGAAAAGCGCGTTTGTGGCTTGTCTTTGACGTGCGAGAGACCGATGTAGGGAGGAATCCAATTTAATTCGCTCGCAGCGGCTCCGCGGTTTCTTTATCTCGCGCGTCTCGCTCGCCCCCCATCGACGACCACGGCACAGCTCTCGCTCGTTCTCGGCGGCTGACAGAGCAGAATGAGCGCGCATAGCTCCTCGCTGCTCACGCGCCGTGTGCTGGCGCTCCCCATGCGCGCGCCGTCGACGGGCCACGCGCTGCTCGCCGCGGACCTCCACACCGAGCGCAAGGCCAAGTACCAGCCGAACGGCGGCGTCAACGGCGCGTCGCAGGGCGACAGGAAGCAGAGCGGCGCAGGAGGTGCGGCGGCCAACGACCGGCGAAAGCGGCAGTACCGACCACCGCCGAGTCTGTCGGCGGCCAAGACGAGCGACTTCTTCACTGAGCGAAAAGAAGGTATGGGATGTGGAAAATAGGAGTTAGTTGGTGCTGATGCTGATGTGCGTCTAACGTTGGATCTCTTTTTTTTGCCGCCTTTCAGCGAGTGAGGAGAACAAGCAGCGACTGGTGTCGGCGTACAAGGACGGGAAGCCGCTGATCACGGTCATGGGGCTCGGCGGCGCGGGCAACAACGCCGTCAACAACATGATCGCGTCGCAGCTCGAGGGCGTCGAGTTCATCGTGGCCAACACGGATTGCCAGGCTCTGGGCCGTTCGCTGGCGCCGCGCAAGATCACGCTCGGCAAGGAGATCACCAAGGGGCTCGGCGCGGGCTCCAAGCCGCAATTGGGTAAGCTCTCGGCCGAGATGCAGCGCGACGAGATCGAAGTCGCGCTGCAGGACAGCAACATGCTCTTCATCACAGGCGGGATGGGCGGAGGCACGTGCACGGGCGCCGCGCCGATCGTCGCGAGCATTGCGCGCGAGCTCGGGATCCTGACGGTCGGCGTCGTGAGCACGCCGTTCCGCTCCGAAGGACCGAACCGGACGCGGCTCGCGAACGCCGGCGTCAAGGAGCTCGCCAAGTACGTGGACACGCTGATCATCGTGCCGAACCAGAACCTGCTCGCGCTCTCGAACAAGAACACGACGATGCTCGAGGCGTTCCGATACGCGGACGATGTGCTGCTCGAGGGCGTCAAGGGCGTGACCGACCTCATTGTGCGTCCGGGCCTCATCAACTTGGACTTTGCCGATATCAAGACGATTTTGTCGAACGCTGGGCGCGCGATCATGGGCTCGGGCCTCTCGAGTGACGCTGAGCGTCGTGCTGAGAAGGCAGCAAAGCAGGCGCTCGTGAACCCGCTGCTGGGCGATTTGCCGACCGAGAGCGCGCTCGGGCTGCTCGTGACGATTCGCGGTGGCGACGACATGACGCTCTTTGAGGTCGACCGGATCATGGACATCATCCGCAGTCGCGTCGCCGACGAGGCTAACATCATTTTCGGCACGTGCTACGATAGCTCGCTGCAGGGCTCGGTCCACGTGTCGATCATTGTGAGCGGCATCCAGACCGACCAGATCTCGCCGCCGGTGCCCACGCGGCCGTTTGTGCCGCTGGGCGAGCTCCACAAGAGCAAAGACGCAGCAGCAAACGCGCCAGTAGACGACAGCAGCGACGCAGCGGGGCACGAGCCGCAACAGCCAGCAGAGGCCAAGAAACGAGGCCTATTCGGCCGCTTCTTCTCCCTGTAAGCAGCGCTGAGTGCAGCCGATTTTTGTAGTGATGGCGACCGAGCCACATGCGTCATTTAAAAGGAGAACAAAGTTGAGAGAATACGTATGCAAAATAGTGCTTTTTAATAGGCGACGATCCTGTCTGTTGAGCTGTAGTTTGTGAACGTCCGCGCGCTCCCCCCACAGTCTGAACGCACACACTCTTTAGGAGAGCTCCCGGATCGCAGCGTCAACCTGTGTTCGCGCGAACTGCAGCAGCTTCACGTCGCGTTTCTCCGCCGATAACTTCAGGAGCCCTTCGTCTTCGACCTTCTCAAAGCCTAGACTCTTAAGGAACGCGACGCCGCCGACGAGACTCGCAACGCGCTTGCGGAACGCAGCGTTCTCTAAGTTGATCGTGCGGAATTTGTCGTCCTCGGGCTTCTCGACCAGGTTCTTCACGTACACGTTCAGCGTCTTCAACGCCGTGAGACCGTCGCCGCCAACGCGGTATTTCTTGAGCTTCTCGACGTTCGCGACGACCTGTTCCTCAGGCGACAAGTTAGTCGGACTCGCCTTTTTCTTCTGCTCGCTTTCGCTTTCCTGGTTGCTCTTGTGCAGCGTCTCGACCGACGGCAAATCGATCGGCGCACCACCAAGGTACCCGCCACGCGCGCGACGCTCGAGCTTGTCTTGCTCCAGTTTCGCGCGGATCCGCTCGCGTTCGAGCTTGTAGTCCTCTTTTTCCTTCTTCAGCTTTTCCGCCGCGAGCTTCCGCTGGATGCGGTCGTACTCCTCCTTCGCGTTCTGCATGTCTTGGCCCATCGTGCGCCGTTTGATCTCGTTCTCGATCTTCTCGCGCTTTTCGCGCGCTTCTCGCTCGACGCGCTTGGCTTCGATGCGCGCTTTCAGGTCCGCGATCTTGGCGGCCTTCTCTTCTTCCGTCAATGGCTTCTTCGTGTGCTTGGACAAATCGACAAACTTGATCGGCTCATCGATGTCCACGTCGTCCTGGTGCTCGCCGATCCACGAGATCGCCGCTTCCAGGTTCTGCGAGTCGGTCGCCAGCAACGACTTGCGCGCACGAAGCTCGTTGAAGCCCATTTCCAGCAACTGCGCCAAAAACTCTTCGTTCACAGGGGGGACGCCGAGCTCCGTCGAGTGTTCCGCGTCTTGCTCTCTCTTGGCTTCTTCTTCGTCTTCCTTCGTCGCGACGCCTAGAGCAGCATCCATTGGGTGGCATTCGCCCGTGTTTGGGTCGCATACCATGTTGGCCTTGGCGTCCGCGAGCGGCTTCGAGTCCGGCGCAGCAGGAGGAGGCACGAGATCCAGGTTGTTGAAGCGTCGGAGACGCGCTTCGCGGGCATCCGCGGGCGCTGCCGCCGCGCCACCAAGCGACATGCCAGCCGACGCGAACGGGTTGAACGCGGACTGCCGCCACTGCTCGATCTTAGAGCGGAGCGCATTTTGGTCGGCGCCGACCAGTTCGTCCACTTTGCTCTGGTTCACGTAGAAATGGAACGTGGGGAATCCACGCACGCCTAAAATTTCGCAGTATCGTAATGCGTTTACACGTCAGCGTCGATTTTCTCGCGCAAAAGAGAATAATAAAAAGCACCACGCAACGTACCGAGAGCGCCGATCAACGAGCGGTTCTGCGCTTCATCCACCTACACGCGCATACACATGATAATAACAGCCCAATTCATTAGTTGTTTGCCATCATAATGCGCTTGTTCGCTGCTTGTAGAATCCACAACCTACCTCCAGAAAGACCACGTCATGGTATTGATTGCTCAATTGGTGGTACACTGGCTTAATAAACTGGCACGGACCGCACCTGTCGCGCCAAAAAGCAATTCATCCACATCCATCAGCATGAGCAGCAAGCAGCGCATGAATCCACACACAAACAACGCAGCGACGCTTTCGCAGGAGCGTTCATTTCTCTCAACAATCGCCAAGCGTTGGTTGTGTTTCGAGACGCACCACGTCGCAGAAAAGTCGACGACGACCAGTTTGCCGCCTGCGCGCTGCATGTTCGCGTTCCAGTCCGCATCGCCGCGGATCTCCGTCACGCCCATCGTTCTGCTCCGCGTCGTCGTCCCGGGAGCTACGTGGCGGCCTCGGGTTCCTATCGAAAGTGATCGCTTTGGAGAGAAGATCCGAGAAGCGACCTTCGGGCCACATTGAGCGGAAGCGACCTTCACTCAGCATTTGAGCCGAAAGGCTGTTCGATAGGTTTTTCCTAGAGGACAACACGTCTCTGTATAAGAGCAGGGGAAGCGCAATCCGTGGATCCATTTCGATCCATTCAGCGGCGCCCGTTCCCGCAACGTTAATACGACACCGCGACAAGTGCTTAAGGTTGCAATTGGGCCCTTGCTGCAACTTTAACATAAAAACGCAACAAAACGCCAATACAAAGTAATTTTTAGTTTACATGGGCAAGACAAAAAATTGCAAAATAACCGGTTAAATTCGTATAATATCCCAAGGACTAGAAATATACATTTAGATTCCAAGCCACAACATAAACTATATTTGAAAATCGGGACATATTTAGCTATTAGGGAGAATAGGAACGATTCGGGACCGCAACAATGTTGATGTTTTAGGATCACTCAGGGCCAAGTGGCTCCCCACATCTTTTCATTCTCGCAATGGAAGGAGAACATCAAGTGCAACGGACTGGCCAGGACGACCAACAAAGAAATGAACACCGTGGCGGGGCGCCAGCAACGACTTAAACGAGCGGCAACAGCTTGACACGTATTGAACTAGGAGAACAATTGGTACGCTTGCGAATCAAAGACCTCATGGTCACCAAGCACTCACACGAAATGCAAGCTCAACAAGAAGAATTGCTCTATAAAATTCAAAACGAGCGTGCGAAAATGTATGAGTTGATGCCAGATATCAGCGTTGGACACCACCTCAGCAATGATCGTGTTTGGTCGTTTAGTGTGCTCTTCAGGACGTGCTGCGAGATGTTGACCAAACAAGATTAGCTTGACTATATAAAAATTGTCGGTGTATGGTTTCCGACTTTAAAATATTTCACTAGCTCTGTATTTGTTGCCTTTGAGTCTGCTTCGGCAACTTCACCCACAGGCCGAAGCATCTCAGACTGGCAGAGGATGACCCACAGCGTGCGCAATCGCACGATACGCACATACTGAGAGTGCGTTATGGTGTTGAAAGCCGTACTGTCTTGAATGAGTGTGTACACTTGTGCGACTACCATCACACCGCAGTTGGTTCCGTCTTCCTGCTGTGGATTTAAAATCCGCTCGTGCCACGTTCGGCAAAGGTCCGTTTTCGCCACAAGCGGCATGCCACCGCCTCAAAAAAAGGCTTCAAAAAATTCTGCCAGTGTTCTTCCATTGCTGGCCGATAACTGGACCTGTTCATTGGCTCGTAAAAGTAGACCGTTATCTTGGACGGGTAGACGGGGTTTACAATAATCACACCTCAATGGGTGGTGCTCAGATGGATCGGCAAAACCACGTACTCAATGCTGGAAATCTTTGCTTTCGGGAGACTTGGCTCTTGGTGCGCATGGAAAAGGAGCGAGCTCAAGAAGACACAGTCACCCATGCTGTCACAGATCGCCTGACACGCGAATTGAATGACCGAGTCACTCAACAGCTGATCGCATGCAAGGCGGCCTAATACTTCGTCGAATGTAATTTGGTAATTGCCGGACGGGAGACGAAATCGTGTTCGCAGTGTAGCACGCTTGTATACCGAAATCACTTCTGCGGCCAGTTGCTGATGTTGTCGTTTAACGCTCAACCCAGGTGATCTCACGTCGCTTGGTGACGCAAAGTGCAAATTTACTTCATTACAAAACAGTTCCGGACTCTGACCTGGATAACTGCGAGACCAGTCTTCGGAAAGCCACCTCATTTCTTCTACCCACTTGTTGCACTTGTGCTTGCTGTTGTAGAAGTGCGTCATTGTGTCGATGTAGTAGCTGTAACGAAGCAACAAACACAAATGTCAGCTGGAGGATATAAGAACAACCTTATCTGTAAAAAGCAACCTTATCTACAAAAAAGTAACCTTGACCTTGAGAATGAGACCAGATCAGGAGATAGAGACACTGTCACCTCATCGGGTTCGCAGTTGCTGTCGCTGTCACTTTGCCGACGTAAGGTGAAGTATGAACTGGTCTTGCGCCGCGTTCGTTCCTCCTCCACAACACTTGACATACGTCGGGCCAATTGGGGTGGCACAACGAAATTGAAGATGTACTCCTCGGTGTTGATTGTTTCCACTTTGCATTTCGGCTTTGACGCACGGAGAAACTTACCCTCCATCAATACCGGGTACTTTTCTAAATGTCTTGGACATTTTTTTAAGTATGGAGTATGCTGCGCCCACTTCACTAAGTTGGGCAGGTGTAATGGGCTAAACTAGCCATTACATGAAGGTGGATCTGATTCCCAGATCTAGTGCGCCACACACCACCTTCAGTGTGCATTGCGGAGGCAAAGGACAAAGGGATTACGGTACAACAAATCCCCCCCCACATGCACGTGTGACATCATCTGATGATGTCACAAAGGCTCTCTGCACTAATCAGTGCAGAATGTTCTTCACATGTACTAATCAGTACAGAGTGTTGGCGTCCATGTACT
>JAADVP010000242.1:0-29004 GCA_023335675.1 Globisporangium solare | reverse complement strand
TCATGCTTTGAGTGGTTCATTCCGCATTGTCCACAAGGTCACTCTCGAGGCGCAGCGACGGGCCATGCGCTGCTCCTGTTTTCTGAGTCCTCCCGCCAGGGATCAGATACATACAGAAGTGTCACTAGGGGTAGGAAAACGCATTGGTTCGTTTCAATATACCATGAACTGGAACACTGTGCTTCTATGGTACCTGGTTTGGGAAACCCAGCAGAGTCCCTCACCCTCCTCCACCACACATGTCTCGACCCGAAAACGACACGATGGTGATGCCCACGCAAACGCTCCGCAGCACGCTCCGAGCGTGCGCCCGCTCTTCTGGTACGCTGCAGCGCGCTCTGCTGGTTGTGCAGACGCATGCACCACACTCATGCCCTTTGCCGTGCTTGTTTGACAGCGCTGCGTGTGCAACAACGCTCGTTCGTGCGTGCAGCGGCGCAGCTCGGCGTCCAATCGACGCATGCGACGCGCACATCGACTGCTGCCGTGACCCGCGCGCTTCCAGTGTTTGCCGTAGGCTCTGCGTCGTTCTACTCGAGCGACTCGAAGGCGTCAGCTGAGGGCATCGTGATCGGCGACCGCGTGTACCTGCACATGCAGGGCCAGCTGTCCAATGGCGAAAAGTTCGGGCTCACCGAAAAGGAGAGTCCGATCTCGTTCATTGTGGGCAGTGGCGAAGTGATCGTCGGCATCGAGGAAGCCGTCGTCGGTCTGCACAAGGGCGTGACGAAGAGCGTCGAGATCGAACCGACCAAGGCGTTTGGCATCGAGAAGGAGATCCACACGGTCCCGCGCTCGCAGCTCAACTTGAGGTTCGCATGCACTTTCTGGATTGCACTAACTGGGGACCGAGTGTGTGTGTGTGTGTGTGTGCTTGTGCCGAAGCGAGCCTAACATTTCTGTGCGTACTGTTGCCTGCCAACAGCCCTGAGGACGAAGCACAGCTCGCCGTGGGTCTGGGGCTGCAATTGCAGAACGGCCAGCAAGCGCGCATCGTCAAGGTCACGGACGAGTCCATCGACATCGATCTGTCGCACCCGTATGCTGGCGAAACGTTGTTCATCGACCTCACGATCGTCGACCACGTTGCGCGCAGCGAGCTGAGCTCGGAGCAGCAGATCGTGCTGCCAGAAGAGATCTCGCCCGGAGACAACACGAACTTCCCGCGTCGTGGAGACATGCTCGTGATGCACTACGTCGGCAAGCTCGCGTCGAATGGCAACGTGTTCGACTCGTCGCGCGACCGTGGCCAGCCGTTCCAATTCCAGATCGGCGTCGGACAGGTCATCAAGGGCTGGGACGAAGGCGTGATGCGCATGAGCAAGGGCCAAAAGGCGATCCTGAACATCCCGTCCGCCAAGGGCTACGGCCGCAGCGGCGCCGGTAGCGTGATCCCACCGGACGCGGATCTCATTTTCGAAGTCGAGCTGTTGGATATTACCAAGAACTAAGCTGTTGCGCGGGGATGAACGTCCCCGAACGCATGCATACACCCAAGACGAAAGGATTAGTGAGCGAGTAGTTATGTTTAGGCGTATTTCGAAGCTATCACCTATACCGTCGTGTCTTCCTCTTCTTGGAGATACGTCTCTAAGTCGGCGTACTTTGCGACCACACCGATGACGACGATCGCAGGCGAATAACTGCGGTCGCTGGCTTTGTTGGCGATATCCGCCAGCGTCCCCAGCAGCGTCATCTGATCTGGGTTGGTCCCGGAATGGATCAGCGCAACGGGCGTATCCTCTGCGCGACCATTCTCCACAAGCTTTGCGCAGATCGTGCGCAGCGTGCGAGTCGCCATAAGCATCAGAATGGTATCCACCTTGGCGAGCAATTCGAAGTCCATATCGGCAGGTTTGTGGCCCGAGATCACGAGGAAGCTCTTGCTCAGATGCTTGTGCGTGATCGGGATGTTGACCACCGATGGCGCCGCAAGCGCCGACGAGATACCTGGCACGACTTCAAACGGACAGCTCGCTTGGCACAGCGCGCGGATCTCCGAGTGCACGCGTCCAAACACCATCGGGTCGCCGCCCTTGACGCGCACGACGATGTGGCCGTCCTGGCACTTCTGCACCAGGACGGCGTCAATGTCGGTCTGCTTGGCCGAGTCCTTTTTGCCGCCGCGCTTGCCCACGTACACGGCCTCGCAGTCGGCAGGCAGCAAGCGATAGAGCTCGTCGCTCACGAGATCGTCGACGACCGCGACCGTCGCGACCGAGAGCAGCGTCTGCGCCTTGACCGTGAGCAGCCCGACGTCGCCGGGGCCCGCGCCGATAAGATACACTTTGCCGCGCTGCGTGGTCGCGCGCGCCCTGCGCACAGCGTAGCGCGGCGCGAGGAGTCGCGTCCACGTGACGCTCAGCAGCAGCCCCGAGAGCGCGCCGACGGCCACATCGCGCGCAGACACTCCCATTGCCACCACCACTCAGACAGATCCAAGTAAAGTAAGCCCTTCCGACTACAGCCGCTGAAGAAGCAGAATGAATGCGCAAGAAGGTCCACTATTTGCGCTTCAAAGATCACTAGATCCAGTAGTAGAGAGAGGATTACAATGACCAACATGTTACATGGCACAGCACAGTGGAGTCTCGTGTTACATGCGACTGTGTGGTCGACACAAGTGACAAAACTGGGTTTCTGTCTCGTCAGTGCTGCTGCAATAGAAAAGAAGAAGGCCGCATGTGGTCCAAGTTCACCGAGTACGCCGAGGGCATCGTCGAGAAGGTGGCGCAGGCGGACGCGGCGGCGGTAGCTGCTGCTGCTGGACCCGACGGCCCCCCGCCGTCGTCGCCGCCGCTGCCGACGGCGTCCATCTCGGGCGAGGAGATCTGGTCGCGCTTCACGTCCATCGTCGCGCCCCCAGCGGCTTCCAGCGCCGACACAGACGCGCGAGATGGCGAGGGCGATGGAAGCGGTGAGCGCGATGGCTATGACGCAGCCGCGCTGCCTACTGACCATGGAGCTGGTGTGCTGCAGCGACAGCAGCAGCAGCCGCCGCTGAGCGCGACGACCGCCAAGACGATCGACGAAGACGAGCAGGAACAGTACATTTGCGAGCTCGAGAGAGCACTGCTGCAGCGCAAGAAGCAGCACGAAGTGCTCGAGAAGAAGGTGCGTACGCGTTTGATCTTGTCGCAGGGCGCGGCAGCGGTGCTGATACGAGTGCTGTGTGGACTGTGGACTAGGTGTACGAGTTGGAGTATCGACACGAGCAGGAAACCCAGCGCTTCAAGTTGCAATTACAGGAAAAGGTGCGCGTGCTCTGCTGGCGCATGCTATGTGTGTGTGCGTACCATACGTTTGTAGTAACCTGCGTTTCTTTTCTTCTACCTGCTGGTAAACGGACAGGAATCAGTGATCGCCGACCAAACTCGCCGCATCGAGAGTGCGGCTGCGCAGCCTCAGGATGGTGAGCACGATGTCGCTGTCACAAAGCACGCTATGGAGAAAGTGGAGCTGCTGGAGCAGCGACTGCGTGGGCTGGTGGCTCGATGCAGCGCCGTCGAAGCGAATCGCGATCTCGCGCGAACCGCTCAACCCAATGTCCCAACAGCTGCTCAAGAGCACGATGCCCTGGCTGCCTCTGGATTTACCACTGCACCGCGAGTCGACGGCGAAAGAACGCTGGAACAAATAGCGACTCTGCTGTCCAAAGTTGTGGAGAACTCGTCTGAAAGCGTCGACCGCACACATGGTGGTGGAACAACTGCAGCACACGTACGCAGAAGCTGCGTGTCATTCTGTCCAGTTGCTACTATTCTGTTTTCGTCTTTGTAATGCTTTCATTTTTGTCGCTGCGTTTTACTGTGGAATAGGCACTGGAACTAGCGGAACAAGTGCAAGCTGATTTCGAGAAGTCAGCAGCGCGTGCTGCATCGTTGGAGCGCGCGATCGCTTCATTTCTGGCTTGCCATGGAGAATCCGGGGGCCACGGAGCCGATGCGCCCACCGCCGCGTCTCGTTTGGATGCGATCAGCGACAAGATCACGAAAAGTGCAGCGGCTGCGGCCGAGGTGGGCCGGTTGCAAGCCAAGATCCACGTGCTGGAAGACAAAGAGGAAGAGCAGCTCAAGAAGATCCTTCATCTGCAGGCACAAGCGAACAGTATGCACGCGAATTTGCAGAAGACGGACCAGTCGTTGCAGCAGACGGTCTCGAAGGAAGCCGACTTGCTCGATCAGATGGGTGAGAAGGACGCAACTATTCAGCGACTTCAGGCTAATCTGACCCAGGTATGAAGATTGAGGCATGTGTGGTGTCTAGTGGCGCCAAGCCGTCTTAAAGGTGGCGAACTCCATGAACTATGTGTGCATGCTGTGACAGGTGAAAGCGAGCATGGAGCACCTTGCCTCTGAACTCAAGGAAGCTCAGAGCTATGTACGTGGTTGTGCACATCTATCCTGTTACGGCTAGCGTTATGGATGTGTCTCATAATGATAATATGTCGGTTGTTTGTGTCGTTTGTGTGGTTAGACGGACGAGTTAGAAGGCTACTGCCGCCAGCAAAAGCAAAAGATTGCGTCCCAGCGGGAGCAGCTCAAAGAGTTGGACCAAGTCAAGGCCGCGTATGATGCCCTCCAGGAGCAGGAGCGTGAGATGCGCGCACAGGCAGCCGAGTACGAGCAGGGATATGTGGGGCTGCTCGCGGAAATGGAAGCGTTGAAGGCACAGAGCGAAGAGGAGAGCAAGCTCTTGGTCGCGACGACGGAAGCGCACGCGATGTCGACCGAGAATCAGACTATTTATGACTTGGAGTCGCGACTCTCGGCCACAGAGGCGGACAAGCAGGTCGCACTTCAAGACGCTGGGCGCCTGCAGCAAAACGTGGATGCCCTCGAAGGCGTCTTGCACCAATTTCAAGTTGACCAGAAGCAGCAGGTACGATGGAAGATGAGTAGGTACTGTACCTCTTGCAAGTAACTCACGGTTTGTGCGCTGCCAATATATTGTTCTAGCGAGAAAGGTTACTTGGGTTGGAGCTCGCGTTGGAGAAAGCGCAGGACACGATTCGCGAGCAGCAGCAGCACTTGCAATCGAAAGCAAAGAACAAAGACGGAGGAGACAAAGCAGACACGTCGAGCGATCTACAGCGCGTGATGGACGTGCTCGCGAAGAAGAATATCGAGTGTGAGCAACTTCGGGAGGTAATGCCACGACTTTGGACAAAATTCTCATATCAGGAGAAGCGATGGAAATAAACAAAAGCTAACCATGGTCCTGTTGTTTTGGACACACAAGGCGCTGGAGAACACAGCGGCTCGGTATATAGCAGACAACGACGTCCTGGACAAGCGTCTCGCTGCGCAACTGGTGGTACGTTGTGCGGTTTGTGCAAGCTGAACTACTGCTGCTGTTTAGAGGCTTCACGTCCTGACGGTTGTCATTGCCTTTGCTGTCTAGGTGACATACTTTGAGACTGATCGCAAGGGCGACGTGCTGCAATTGATTGCAAGAATGATGGTGCGTGTCCATTTCAAGAGACGCATGTGAGCATTGGAAACTGTACAGATGGACACTGCTCTGACGCTCCATTTCGCGTTGTGCCATGCAATGCAGGGATTCTCGGAGGACCAGAAGCGTCGCGTTGGCCTGAGCTTCCCAGTCGAGGGCAATGGCGGCGGCGGGCTGTTTTCATCCATCCTCGGGTTCGTGGCGCCGCCCAGCGACGAGCGGAGACAGCAGCAAGACGCGGCGATCGACGGTAAGAGCTTTGCCGACATTTGGACCGAGTTTCTGCTCGAGGAAGCGAAAAAGTAACACGGGCGAAATAAAATAATAATAATAAAATGACTCTTAGATGGACCGAAGGGGACAAAGGTCTCGACATTCGGTCGATCCGTGCATTTTGAATTCCGAATATTGTTCCATCAACAAGTAGTCATGTTGAGGTGCATTGTGTCACGCACGAGCAACAAGAGGGCTCACTCTGCACGAAAATCTCTCTCTTCCACAACAGTTTATCATTGGAGTTGTCGCTGATCCCTCGAGGAATCATTGAGCGGAGCCCGCTATCCATGGGCTGACTCATCGTCTCGGCTAGTCGGCACGAAGGAAAAGCAGGGGGGACACCAAAGGAGGTCACACGAGTCAGTCACATTTCGATCTACACGGTGAACTGAACCAAGTTGTTTCGTAATTGAGTAGATTGATTGATCAATTGCAATTATTCACCAATAGTTGCACGAAAAGTGTGCAATTCTATTGTTGACACTTGCTTGTGCCAGTGCATCAAGCAAGCACTGTTGTTTGTTGGTCGGCTTGCTGGCTGCCAATAAATAATGATTAGGGACCTCGTGCATGAGATGGATCCACCCTCCGCTCGAGCAACTCACGCCTTCGTGCTCCAGCCGTCGGCGACATCGGAGCCATCGTAGTCGGCGTCGTTGCTGCTCCCATGCGACTTCTTCTCGCCGACCAGGTCGTCGCAGCCACTGAGCGAGCTCGAGCTCGAGCTCGCCCAGGCGTCCGGGCCACCGTAGTCGAAGCTAAGCGATTCATACTCACCGTCTCCACTTCGGTCACCGTCATCCTCTTCGTCTTCGCCGTCGCGGCTGGAGCTGGAGCTAGGAACTTTGGTGGCCTCCGAGTCGGAGCCAGATGTGGAGCCCGACCAGCCGTCAGCCACACCAGCGCCGTCAAAGTCGGAGCCAGACAGCGCCACGTGAGCTGCCTCCTGGAGCGCGTCCGTGGGTCCGCTGCCCGAGCCCGAGTCGACGGAGTAGCTGCTCCCTGAGCCTTCTTTACTCCAGTTGAGAGACCCCGTCGTGGTGGTGTTGGAGTCTTCATCAAGCGAGTACGCACGGACCCTGTCGGTGGAGGCGTACAGCACCACGAGGAGAGCGAGGAGGAGGGCGCTCTTCTTGGTCATACTGGACATCATGTCTGTAAGATGCGTGTGAAGGGAGATGCGGGTGGATTGTTGGCGAGTGGTGATTGAGAGCCGGCAACTTGCAGTATGGCGGCCAGGCCGGAGTGCTCGCCGATCGCGACATTAGCACGTGCTGCTGTTGATGCGGGGGAGCCTTGCTTCTTTGAACTCGAATCGGATCCGTTGGATCGAGCTCCCGCGTTCCAATGTGTATCTAAAACCTAAAATCGTGTTCCGAATCGGGCGAGCTCAGGATGGCCTCTCATTGGGCCGAGCTTGATTTAGGAGCGTCTCTTGCTCGGATGCGGATTTGGTAGGCGCATCCTGGTATAAGAATAGCACAGACACTCTCCTCCAATAGGCTCTCTCACTCGTCTATTTTGTGTGTGAAATCCGACACGGGAGGAGAAACCTGACGCCGCGAGAGGAGGGAAAGCTTTGAGCACGTCTGGCTATTGAGGGACGCTCCAGGTCACCTTTCACGCCATTCTAAGCTCAAACACACGAGCGGACACACATGCACGTCGAACATCGAAGATGACTTGGCCGGTGTCATCGTCCTGTCTTGCTACTCCAATGACACCCGAGTGCCGAGAAGCACAGAGAGAGAGAGGTAGACCAGCCAGGTGGATATCCGGCGATGGAGCGTCGGGGTTCCTGGTGCTTGGTAGAATCAGTCGTTCGCGAGTCGCAGTGGGATATTGGAAGGCTTCGTTGTCGCTCGGGTAACGTACTGAAGTAGTTGTTGGCCTGCGTGTGGTATGATCGTGGCTTCTGAAAAGTGTGACAGGTTGGCGGTGGACGGACTGATCGACTGGTTGAGGGAGCAAAAGAAGTTTAGTCCGAGATTTAGTGGTGTTGCACTCTGCAGCAGCGTAAACAGTCGACCTGATGTTGCACTGTGAACCTGTTTATGCTGACTACAATCACTCGTACAGTGCATGTGTAGATTACACGTGCAGTGCAGGAATGATTGTAGTTAGTACACTCCTTGTCTGGGTCACTTACATATGATAGGTTGATAATACACAAAGGGTCGATAATTATTTTTTAGCAAATCGAGAGTCAGAATTTGTATCTTCGATACGAAAAGCCTCCTGTGTTCCTAAGGAATTTCTATTTTGCTTCTAAAGTCAAGCTAGAAAATAAGGATTTGCCCCTTCGTTTACACTTTTTGCGTCAAAATCGATACAGAAAATTGATTCAGAAGCTTCACCACTAAATCCGCACCAAGCGTCATGTAATTCGGCGTCCTGCAGTCGTGAGAGCCACTAGAAAATGTTTTACGCCAACTACGACGAACACGTGAAACTTCGTTGAGCCAGGGAGGCTCATTAAAGCACGCATATGAGTTCCTTGCCAGCTGAATTTCAACTATTGCTCTCACTCGTCGTCCCTTTGCTTCTGTCATACCATGTATATCTACGTGGCATTCATCCTGTGGGCTTACTCTTTAGCATTTCCTCCAAGCATACGTTTATAAGCACGGCGCAGGGGGATCCGGGAAAGCGAAGAAAAAAAAAGCTCAAGACTGCTTTCATTCAGCAAATCGCGTTGTTAAACCCAAGCGTCAACTCCAGCTGGACACGAATTAAACGCACCGTTATCCTGCCCATCTCAACTCGTCCGCCAAAACCAGCCCGCCTCACACCAAGCATTCCTCTGTCTACGATGGCCGGTTCGAATCTCCTTGCGCTGGAAATCGTCTGCACGATCACGTCGACCCTAATGATATTCAGCCCGACACCAACTATATATCGGATCTACAAAGCCAAAACTATCGGCATCTCCTCAGTCATACCGCTAGTCGCTGTGCTCGGGAACTCTCATGTCTGGTACGCACACATCATTTGCCACAATCACACCACCCAACTAATCTCATCTTCCATCGCCTGATATTCGGGATGCTGAATGGATACCTGAAGGACAATATCTTTCCAGTGTTCGTAAACTTTTTGATGGACGATATCGCTGTAGCAGTATTCATCGCGACCTACTACTACTGCAGCGAGGACCGCCCCTTTGTACTGAAGACTCTGGCGTACGAATTGATCGCGCTGGCGCCGGTGACGCTGCATTTCGTGCTGGCACTGTGCGGCATCACTAACCAGTCACGCGAGCAGTCCGCTCTGATCGTCGGTGCAATTGAAATCGCGTTCTCGATGAAGCTCTATGGCGCTGGCTTCGAACGCATTGTGCTCGTTCTCAAGAACAAAACTGCCATCTACCTTCCCATTCATATGGTCGTCATGGGCACAATCAACAGCGTCCTGTGGGTGATCTACACTGCATTGGACAGCAACTGGATGATGTGCGGTTCGGCCTCCATGTGCGCGGTATTGAGTGCCGCCCAACTGATATTGTACGTGGTGTACTATCCTCATGGACGAAGAGCGGCAAACCACACGAGTTCCGGCCTAGCGTTCACGAATACTCGGGACATTTCGGTCACTATCGCCACCCCGTAGCCGAGCCCAGATGATAAGCCTGTCGACCCAGAAATTCCCGCTTTCTGCGTGTTGCGCTCGCCAATTTCGCCACTTCAAGTCGTGAAGAAGCACCGCTAACTGAATACTTGACTTCGCTGAAAGAGTTTGCGCAGTATGCATCACATCATGTCGTGGCAGCAGCTTTGATATGGGCTGTGGGATCTTTTGTCTAAACTGCAAACGTGTTAGTTTAGTTTAGTCTTGCAGTGAGGCATATTATGTTACGCAGTGCGAACTCGAATATCCATTCCCATGACTGCACTATCCATATGTCTTTGGTGTCTTCTTTTGGATGGATCAAGCACCGATAGCTCGCTCTTCGAGTTCGTGTACGAAAACCGTGGTCAACAGAGTGGATGAATGGAGCACAAAGTTTAATGAAGTTTGTTTGTGGCATCACACACGCAGAAAGCCAACTTTTCGAAATGAAAGTCAGTTCCAGCACAACCCAGCCCAGAGCACCAAGAAAACCCCTGCAAACCCCAGAGTCATGGTCTTGATGCAATAGATTCGCGTCCTCGCTCATTGTTGCTGCTTGCAGTGGTAGAGAGGTATAGAAAATTTTAAACGCACAGTCACATGGAATTATCCTTCGTTCTTCTTCTTCCTCGAGTTCGTGTACGATATTCTGAAGCGATCACGCTTTCTCACGACACGGACTCCTGCTGTTCCATCGCGACGCCAACCGATCTGAACAGCTCGGGCATTTGCTGCTGCCGCGAGATGCGAGCCGGTACGCCTGTTGCTCTCATTTTGGCGCCAGCTCTTGCATGACCCCACCCTACTAGCTCACTTAGTCCTTGTTCTGGAGGGAAGGCAAAAAAAAGTGTATGCTGGTGGCATTGTCTATGTGCGGAGGTTATCTTCGTGGATGACGCCCACCATTGCCATAACGAACGCTGTAAGATGCGATTACTTGCTCCTTTGCTGTGTCGATCTACTCTTTCATTTTGTAGTTCGTCTTGGTAGAACACTGTCGATAGGGAAGCTGACACTTTCACAAATGTTTCGCCGATTATATTCGAAAGCAAAATGCAAAGTGAAAAGAGATGTAGGATATCAAAGCTTTCCTCGGTCCTGCCACCCGTGCGGTGGTTACCTATGGCACTCATAGAGATCGGTACGGATTGGTTATCCGTACGTCATGTTCTCCTGCGCTGTAGCATTGTCCCATGTGTACCCATGCTCCCATGTACATCGTCGCGTAGTGCATCCCATGTATATCGTCGTATGGGAGCCTTCGTTACTTGAACGTGCCAGCCGAGCGTACATTGCCTTCGCACGCTCGATGCATACGGTGGTGGCGAAGCTTTCAACCACACCGCTCTACACATTTTTTCTTATACAGCGTCAATCGATATCCCAAAAACCTGTCCCTAAAATCAAGGCAAATCCCCTAAAATTTAGAGAATGGCAAGCAAACTATACCCAGTTTCGCCCGCTGCAACCCAGAACGGAGTTTCTCCCTTTCCAAGCGACATACGGGTTAAACCCGTTTCCCCATTTGTTTTCTTTCTGATAATCGCACTTAAGCGCGAACTGGCCATGCTCCGGACGTTCACTCGCTCGCTCCATTCGAAGAGCTCCATACGTCGCGCCAGCAAGCTGCCGCTGGGCTCGACACACAACACACAGCCGCGCCGGCAGCTGCGGCGGCCTCTCCCTCGCCGCAGTCGTCTACAGCGCGCGCTCTCTCTCACGCACGCGCGGAACACGCCGCGCCAGTGGCGATTTGGCGACGCACGGACGATGGACGCCGCGTACTCGCTCCGATCGACGTGCAATGACTCGTTTGCGAGTACCGACAGCTTCACGGTCGTGGCGCATGGCGACGCGTGGGACGACGATGAGTGGGAGCAGCTCTGTGTGGCGAGCGACAGCGCCAAGGACGACGATGGCGCAGCCGTGGCGCGCGTGCTGGGCACGTCGCAGCTGTACGAGCGATATGCGGCGGTTGAGCAGGACGTGCAAGAGCGGGAGGAACCAGACGACGAGCCGCGTCCATTCATTACTGTAGTGCTAGTCAAAGCGCTGGCAGCGGTCCACGCGCCAGAACCGCACGAGATGGAGACTCGGTCGCGCTGTTTGGATCCCCAGGCTGCAAAAGTGCACACTGCTGCTGCGTCCCGACCGCCGCCGATGTCGCCTGCGTCAAAATCTCTGAAGGCCAAGGAGGTATGGCTGGAATGTGTGTATGCGAGTGCGTGCGCGCGTACCAACTTGTTGTTGCGTTGGCTGTTCCTTGCAGGCGCTGAAAGCATTTTATTTGTCGCGGGCCAAGCAAACGGAGGAAAAGCGCAAGCTGCTCGCAGCGCATGCAACGCCAGCAGCGATCCAACCAGCAGCTCCGCGTCCTCGCGCCGTCATTCTCCCCTTAAAAGCGCCAGGTATAAGCTTCTACTTCGTTTGATGCATGTTGAGGCTACATTTTTGCGTCATTCGGCGGTTCGTCTTACACATTTGTTGCATGTAGTCCGCTACAGCGTCGCGGTGCGAGAACAAGTGCTGCGACTCGAGAACGCGCAGCGCGCTCGCATGGCGCTGCAGCAGTTCTACGTGGCACGCGAAGTCGAGAAGCAAAAGCGCGCGGCGCGAAATCGGTAACAGCACCGTTGTTGTATACAAAAAAGATGTTTGGCGTTGCGTGCCGACTAACGATTGTTTGCTCCCGTGGACGTATGTTCAGCAAAAACGAAGCCTACCTCCTTCAGTCTCAAAGCGGCCAAGGCGTCGTGCGATGCTCTGAGCACCCCATTGCGCTCTAGGGGACTGCTCGTTGCGCCGCAAAACGATCAGGTTTGTTCGCTCGGATCTCCGCCAGTGTCCTGACAAGTTTCAAGCACGCTAGTCAGGCTGACTCCAGTATTGACTTTGTAGTTGCGCGATCGACACGAACGACTTTTCTGAGAGGCACTGCAACGAGATCTTTAGGACGCGCAGCAAGCCTTCGAACCCAAATAGACCATTTTTGTTGCTGTTGGTCTCTGAGCTGGTTGAGCCAGGAACGTGGTTCACTCGCATCGCTTGGGGCGCTTTGCGTCCAGAGAGTTTCGTTTGTTGTGGTTTGCTGCTCAGGACATCCACGCGAGCCGCTGGTTTTCGTCCACGGCGTTCAACTTGATGACTCCAGGCTGTGGCTACGGAAACTCGCGCAAGTACTTGCCTCCCACTGCGAGTGCGCTATCTGGGGATCTTTGGAGGCGCGATGCGCGTGCCAAGGGGTCCTGCTGGGTCTGCAAACGGAGCGTGTGCTTGGGCGTTGCGCTGCCACCACTGCTATTCGTGCTGGCAGCAACCGCTGTGCGTGGTCTTTGCAGTTGCTGAAGCCGCTCGACGCTATGCTTGGATGCAAGCTGAGGTTGCATCTTGAGCTCGTCCCGGAGATGCAATGATGGCGTCAGCGACACTGGCGCGACGCTTTTGTTGCTTGTCGGCGGTCGCACACGAAGCGCTGGGGCAGACAACGACTGCGAGAGATGCCGACAACGAGACAACAAACACCACACAAGATGACACGTGAGGCACTGACGCAGGCTTCCTCAAATGCGACGACGTACTGTGCGCGGGATCACGAGCGCCGACGCTGGAATCGGCGACAAGTACGGCGCTGGGATCGGTTCGGCCGGCACTTGCTCGTACGGCCGCAACGCATGGTCGCCGTGCGCTGTAGGCGAGTGAAGCGACGGCGAACTCGCACTCGACCGCGCGCCTGCGGGATACTCGTGACCTTCGCGGTCGTTCCAATGAAGCAAGAGATCCGCTGCGACGCTCTGGTGAAGCTGCAAAGCACACAGGCATTCGTCAGGCGTCGGAGCGAAAAAACCAAGACCAACAATGCAGCCCAGGACACATTACGTACATCGAATCGCTTGCGGGACATGGTGTTGGCGCTCTCGACGCGCGCGGGGCCCGCCACGAAGGACTCGCCCTGGGACAGCGCTACCCCAGACGAGAGACTGATGGCTGCAGGCAGCGCCGTCGCATTGAAGTCGGAAATCTCGGGGCGATACACTTGCGAGAGCGTCGCATTGCCGCGTTCGTACTTCCAGAGCTTGCTAGTGCTCCCATTGCTGCTGCCGCCACCAGCGCCATGATGGAAGAGCCCCGAGGAAGCCGTGAGCTTGCGTCGCGAGAGCTTGTCATTCAGGTGCATGCCTTTGCTGCTGGCGCCTTTCTTCTTGGTGGACGGCAACGGCGCTACTGCTGGGGCCAACGACAGGTTGCTGCGCTGGGAGGAGCTCGAGCGAAGGTGGCACGGCTCCTTCCACGAGTCGCGCGTGTACTGGGACCAGTGGCTTCGGCCCGTGAGCTGCTGCTGAAGGCCGTCGTCCTCGTACTCGCCACTGCTCTCTCCGCGCGCTGCTGTTGGTGGTGGCTCCACGTCCACGACGCTCGAGAACGCGCCCACGTTCGACTTGAGCGCCAAGTCCTTGGGTGTCGTGCCGACGATGTCGTTGGGACACCGCAGCGGCGCGGCCTCAACGATCTCAACCTCCATGCTCACCTTGTGCTGCTCGGTCGTGGGCGCAAACGCGCGCGCGACTGTGGCCCATCGCGAGACCGAGCGCTTCCTCTTAGTCGCCGCTGCGAGCTCTTGCAGACAGTGCGAGCGCCACGCCTTGACGTCCTACATACAAATAGAAGCATAAGATAGAGAGCTCAGTGAGCATCGCCCCCACGCACGACGCTGCGGGAGAAGAGGCAACGCACGGGTCTCTCGTCGGTGTCCTCGGGAGCTCGCGGATATCGGGCAGCAGCGCCAAGGGCGCCACTGGCTTCGAAACTACAATTACGTGCCGCAAGTGCGTGAGGTCACGCGGGAAGTGATCCGCGGAACGCATGCACAGCGCACAGAAACACGCACCTCGTTCCGGCGCCTTCCACCGCGACGCGCGTGGCTTCTCGGGCGAGCTTCGCGCGCGCGGCGACAGCGGTCCTGCGGCGTCGTGGCTCTTTGCGCGCGCATCGTCCACAGGCGTCGCGCGCTCGCGGTGCGGCAGACCGCGCACTGCGTGGTGGTCCAGTGCACTCGCGACGGGCGTCGGCTCAGCGGCAAAGCGCGCATCGTGCAGCTGCTCGTCCTGCGGCGCTGACAGCGTCAAAGATGCCACCGACCGCGTGCTGCGCGAACGCGGCGTTGGCCTCGGCGAGCAGCCACTCGACACACTGGAGCGCGACGGCGGCGTCATCTTGGGAGCTGCTGTTGTGTCAGGAGCCTAAATCGGGGCTCGGTAAAAATATGGAGCTGCGCGTGGAATAACACAAAGCAGTATGTCGCAGCAGCTGGGCGATGCGTTGTCTAACAAGCAAGCACTCGCTTTGTAGAGGTTTGCCATTGCGCACATATGCATGCTGCAGGAAAAAAAAGTGCGCAGGGCAATGCGCCGCAATGATTATGGTACGGCAGGATGCGGGGACTCTGATGTCGGACGTTGAAGCTCCCGCGAGTGTGTGTTTGCACACACTCACAGCAGCCAACCAGATGGCAGCTTGTGCTATTCAGCAAACACGTGCGGCACTTGTTAACACGCGACTGTCGGATGCGATTTGAACGCTCGCGCACGCCAATTTCCTCGCACGCGACGCCTCCGGCACTGTTCTCGCGTCCATCTTCCTCAGCGAGTGTGCGAGTGTGTTTTTTTCTCCTCTCTTCTCTTGTATCCCACTCCACAAGCAAGGTTACGCACGTGACGTAACCCGCGTGTCGATACCTGCCAGTGTTGTCGACCTCCCTTTGTGTTAAACAAGAACAACCCGCGTCGGTTTGCTTGCTGGTCGGCAAATGTGATATGAAGGAGGCGTTTGTTTGTGCTGCCAGCTGAGCGCTGTGACAGGAGGCTTCTTGTGCGTTTCGCACTCGCTCGCCTCAATAATTCGCTTCTCGCGATTCCGCGCGAAAGAAACACGAAGTGCAGAAACAAAGAAAGAAACCATCCAAAACCGCATTCACCACCAACAAACGTAACCCTTGCAGCACGTGCGCGTAACAACTGCAGCTGCAGCTCCCTCCTTTGCGCTCCTGTTGCCGTTGGCTGGAAAAAACGGTCTCGACACTCGCGCGCCAATCGAAAGAAAGAACAAGCTGCTACTGAGTCCGCGCCATCAGACGCCGTTTGGCGCCGTAGCCACCATGGGCGCCGGCAGCCAGCAACGAGGGCAGCAGCGACTGCGACGGGGGAGTGAGAGGGTGGGGGATACACGCATCCGCGCGCGCCGATTCAACGATCCGACGGATCCACGTGCGCGATTTGTGTCTCCCAGGACGCCAGGGAGTCCGCCAGTGCGCGCGCGCGAGAAGAAGCGGAAAGCGGCTTTGCGGACGCAACGAAGAGGCGCCGATGGATCGATTTGAAGATACTATGCGGATGGGCGAAGGGCCACGCACCCTCCCTCCCAGTCGCGCGCAGGTCAAGGTGGAATTGTTGAAGCAGTGGAGGAAATGGGGAAGACAGGGTACGAAAAGACTCGGAAGTCCACTTTTATGGTTTGGATGAAGTGGAGAGTGGGAAGGCAGTGTTGTGTCGCAAATGGACCCCTTTTCGCGCTAATCAGGTTCCCCTTTCTATGCCACAGAGGGCTGTGTCGCAAAGAGCCCCATTGCGGTCAAGTGGGACACTGCGGTCTGGGAAAATGGGCCAAAAAACCTCAGAAAATGGCGTGTTTTTTTCGAAGCTGTCATTTGAGGGGTACGGGTGGTTACGCGCAGGGTTACACACACACACCCTCCCTTTGCAACATCTTACACACTCTAGTCAACTTCAAAAAAAACAAAAAAACACGCGAGCGTCGGGTTACGTGGGACTGTTCGCATGCATTCACTCTCGAGTGTCGATCGCAGCCTGATTATCTGGTCGGTGACTTGAAGTTTGTATGGGCGTAACCCAATAAAAAAGAACATTAGGAGCAAGCAAACCCGCACCCTCCGAGAACAAACCCCTCGGCGCGCTTGCTTGCCCATTTCCAAAACGCCGCCGCACAACAGCAGCAACGAACGCCCCGAGCGAGAAACAGAAAAGGGCGTGAGTGTACGTACACTACGGCGTACGTACGTGGAGACCCGCGTAGGCAGCAGCAGCAGCAGAAAAAAAGACCCCCCTGCTGGCCAGTACCTACCAGTCGCCCACGACAGGGAGAGTCCTCGATCCTTCTGTTCTTCCTTCCTTCTTCTTCCGCCGCCGCCTCCTCCTGCGCTTGTCGTCCTCACTACAAGTCTCGACTGCGCCGACGCGAGTTGGATCCCAAGCAAGCACGCGATACAAGCCAGCGAGTCTTCAGGTGGGGTTACACGCGCTGCTGTCGCGGGAAAGAGGTTACGTTTCTTTGCGCGCCTCCATGTCTGCATGTGTGTGTGTGTGTGCGATCCTTTTTCCCCCTGTTGTGTTGGGAGGGAGAGAGAAGGGTCTTTCCCGTGTGGCATATGGTGAACCCATGCGCGGCGTTTCGTGTGACCTCGCGTTTGTATGGAAGCTTCAACCTTGCAGTGACGAATGCGTGGGGTTGTTTGTTTGATTCTTGTAGTTGTCGAACGTTGTTTGCGAGGGTGGTTACGACAAGGGTTACGCTGTTTGCAGTCGACAAGAATGGCCAACACACTCGCGGCAACCAAGAACTGGGCGTCTCAGGGCGACAAGGCCATGGATGCGCCTGCGAGTATCGCCCCCGAGCACGCGCCGCTGTCCATCGTGGCCCCGAAGAGCATGATCCAGAGCATCTGGGAGGCGGACAGTGGCCACAACGACGACCCCAAGCACCACCACACGGCCGCCAGCACGCTTCTCGGTGCCGCGACGTCCAGTTTGGCAAAGTTCAAAGCCGCGCAAGAGGTAGGGTCCACTTGCTCGCACTTGTCGACAACATTCTTGCACTTTTTTTTTTTAATATGTTGACAACTTTTTGCATGTGCGTTTCGGGTCGTGCCAAAATCGGCAAATAATAATAGCTATCTATCCAGACGGAGAACCTCCCCGATGCCGCCAATAACGACGGCGCCGCCACGAAGGCGAGCAGCGCCACGAGCTCGTCGACGCTCACGACGACGCCGGGCACCGACACGTCGTCGACCACGACACCCGCACCGCCGTCGTCCTCGGGCAAGAAGCGCCGGCGGCGCACGGCCGCGCAGATCGACCGCAAGTTCAGCTGCAACTTTCCCGGCTGCCCCAAGGTCCCGACAGCGCGATATCTACACGCGCTACTTGCTGCTGTTCATGAGTTGCTGACGCTCGTTATTGCAGGCGTACGGCTCGGAAGGCTCGCTGACGCAGCACCAGCGACTCAAGCACCGCCAGCAGCCGCCCGACAGCAGCGGCGCGACTGCCAACTCGCAGGTAAGCGCGCTCTTTTGCGTCGTGTACTTGAACTGTCGTCAAGCTTCACATACACGCACTAAATGCGGGACTTGGTGCTTGCTTTGCTGCAGCTCGGCAGTTTTTTCCTGCCGCTGCATCGCACGCCGGCGCGCAGCGTCGCGTCGGCTGCGCATCGATCGGCGAGCGCGAGCGCGTCGCGCACTGTGAGCATCCGCCCGGCCTCCGTCGAAGGTGCGTGTCTTTGTGTTTGCATTTGTGTATCGAAGCGCCCTTGGACAGAGTGATGACACTGCGTGCTGTGGCTTTGTGGCTCAGGCGTGATGTCTCCGCTGCCGTTTGACATGAGCGCGCAGGGCTGGGCCGACGCGTCGGCGGAGCTGCTCATGGGGCCAGCGCCGTCGAGCCTCTCGGAGCAGCTGCTGAGCGGCGGCGCTGCGGCGGCGAACTCGCACCGCCAGAACCTGCGATCGCGGTCCAACTCGATGCCCGTGTCCTTTTCGAGTACGTTTCGCGCCACGTCGGTTGTCTGTTGCATTGCGTCACGCTCGCGTGCTGCTGTGACTAAACTGGTTATCTCTCGTTGTTGTTGTGAACGCAGCTCCGCCGTCGTCGTCGAGCCTCACGAAGCAGTCGTCGGCGCCGAGCGCGTGCACGCCGCGGCCACATGCGTCGCGGAAGTCGAGCCGTGCGTCGTGCACGCCGCGCGGGAAAAACAACAGCAGCGCGGCGGCAGCAGCGATCAACCACCGCCGAGGCAAGTGCCGCTCTAAGTCGGAGACACTCTCGGAAGTGGACCATTTGTTCTTGACGCCCTTCGACGCGCGCAGCGACCGAAGCGGCAGCAGCGCGCATGAAGACGCGCTCATGCCGCTGAGCAGCACGTCGAGCCGCAACTCGTACGACTGGTCGTCGTCGCTCGCGTCGGACTCGCCGCACGACAGCGACCAGGCGATCGACAGCGACATCCTCTCGGTGCTCGCGGACTGCGATTCGTCGGAGATGGACGGCGACGCGGTGCAGTTCACGATGGCGACGACGGGCCCGCTGTCGTCGTCGCCGTACCGCTCGCACACGAGCTTCGACGGCGAGAGCGAGGACCAGGACATGCTGCCGCCTGGGATGGACTGCTTCGGCATCGCGGACGCTGCGCCGTCGGTGGCGTCGCCCACAGGAGGGCTGCGCATCAACGACCTCTTTCGACGCGCCGAGATGGCGGGCAACGCGAAGCACGGCGTGGATCTGCGGTCGTTCGAGGTTAACTCGGAGTGGGCGCGCAGCGGTCGAGAGGACACGATGTTCCTCTCGACGCACTTAGAGAACGTCGCCATTTCGTCGCCACCTCCTTCGCTGAAGCTCGAGCACCCTCACCACGGAGGCTCGCCGTCTGTGAGCGCCAGCGGATCGTCGCTGCTGCCGAATCTCGAGCAGTTCCCGTCCGTGTCGATCGAGTCGTTTGCTGTGAAAGAAGTGGACGACTTGGTGCCACCAGAGCCCATGGACGGCTGCGATGCGCCGCCCGAGAAAAGCGAGTTTTTCGCGGAGAACCACAGCGCGAACTGGAACTCGCAGCGCCACGAGCACCACGATGCGAGTGCAGCGAGCATGAGCAGCAGCAGCACGAGCAGCACGAGCAGCAGCTCGGCGGTGGTGCCCAAGCCCGAGACACCGCTGCTGTGGATGAAGGAGTTTCCGAACGCGTCGGTGCTGACGCCGCTGGAGACGCAGCACGCATTTGCGGACGATGTGTTCGCCGACGGCCCGCACGAGTGGAAGCTCCAAAAGGGGCACGCGGCCGACAAGCAGGCGCGTCCGTCGCAGGGGTTCACGGGCATGCTGCTCGGCGAGTTCCTGTTCGACTCGGCCGAGTGCGGACTGGAGGACACGCGCATGGGCTCGCCGCTGCTCTGCCAGCAAGAGGAGCTCTGAGGCCGCGCAAAACGCACGGAAACGAAGCGGAGGTGACGCGAACTCTACTATTTATGGCAGAAAGGGGGACATGACAGCAGAAAACGACAAGAGCGAAACACCAACATGCCTCCTGAGAGAGCGCTTGGGCGGAAGCAAGAGGCGACAAAGAGAGAGAGAGAGAGAGAGCGACGGCCGTTGACGCAGCGGGGGAAGAGGAGGTTTGTATACTGGAATGGGCACAAGAACGAGAACAAAACAAAGGAGCAACTGTATAAAGTACGTGCGTTAGTCTGCGCGCCGCCATGGAGGCATTTGAATGAGCATGCGTGTGTGTGTGCGTATTATGATGGATCGCATGCCAACTGTGCCCAAAAGTAACACAACCGGCACGTTGAAGTTGAAGTTACTTCATGCTGTTACTTTTACCTCCCCCATCCGTGCGCGTCGTTTCCGCATTCCCAACAGCCGCCAGAATGGCCAACGAGATGCGCGTGTGCATGCGCCGCTGCTATTAGCGTCTCGCTTCTCTCTCTCTCTCTCTCTCTCTCTCTCTGTTTGTGTGTATCTTCTGTTGAAGCCATGAGTCGCTCAAGCGGCGATGCCGCCGGCCGTGCGTCCCCAGCGTCTCCGTCGGACGCGAAGCTGCGCACGCGTCTGCACGCGTCGTTCCAGGACGACCGCGCGTACCTCGCGCAGATGGTGGCGCTGGCCGCGAACGCGCGCAGCGACCGCGTGCAGTCGATCGTAGTGCTCAAGAGAGACCTCGACGCGTCGTCGGCCGCGATCCAGGCGCAGAACGCTGTGCGCAACCGCAAGGCGCAAGAGCGCGCAGATGACGACGCGCGCACGTACCATGAGCTGCTGAACCAGGGCAAGAACCCGCACGAAGTCGTTCGCAAGGTGCACGTGAAGCAGGATGCGGACCGTGAACGATGGCAGATTGATGCGCGCATTCAGGGCAAACAGGTCGATATCTTGCAGCACTTGGAGGTCGAAAAGGTGATCGAGAAGCGACGCGAGCGCCTCGTCAGCGAGAAAGAGGCGTTCGAGAGGAAATACCAGGCCGAGATGGGGCGAAGCGCCGCCGAAGCGCGCACGAGGGCGTACTTGGTCTCGCGCACGGGCAAGGAGCAGCTCGACTCGACAGGCAAGCTCGTGCGCGTGTACCCGTCCCAAGAGACGACGATTAAGGACAACTCGTTTGGGCTCGGCGCAAACCTCGTGCACACGACCGCGCAGCGCAAAGCCATTGTCGATAAAGTGCACGCAAAGCGCTCTCATCACGCGGTGACCGCGGATTCGATGTTGCTTCCCCGGTCAAGCGCAGCGAGCAACAACAACAATGACGACAGAGACGCTGCGACTTCACCATCGGCTGGGCTCTCTCTAGCAGCTAGTTTGGGGCCAGTGTTGCCTCTGCCAGGTCACGAGCTTCGCGAGTTCAACCACTACAAGCTGCTCCCCGTTATCTCGTGCGAGGCACTACCGCCCATCGTCGACAGGTCTGGTTCTGCCGATTCAAACAGCGCGAGTCAGCAGAAGAAAGGGTTTGGAAAGCCCAAGCGGAGTGTCTTAGAGCAGCAATTGTTCGAAAAGGTACGCGAGAAACAGAAGACCAACGTTTTCGAGAAGCAGGTCGTGTGGGGCAAAGAGTTTACGGGCAGTGCGTTCCTTGCAGACCCACCAGTGCTGTGGTTTAAGGATTTCGACGTCGGCAAGCCGCTCGTACTCACGTTCATGCTGACGAACATCTCCAACACATTCAACCATTTCAAACTGGCGGATATGGACGAGAATGTTCGCGAGTGCTTTGAGATCACGTACGAGCGCCCGGGACGAATGTCGGCAGGGATGTCCTGCACAATCCGGACGAGTTTTACAGCGACAGAGGCCGTGGATATTGAGACGCATCTACCCGCATTAGCGCAGACTGGAGCATTCCGGATACCAGTAAAGTGCACCAGCAAAAAAGCTGTGCCTGTGCTCACGCAACGAGAGATCGTGTTCCGGGATATTGTCGCTGGCGAGAAGAAGACAATCACGGTCGCTCTTGAGAATCAAGGCACGCTGCCCTTCCGCTTTATCGTGAAGCAAGTTAGTCCCGCAGAAAAGGTTGGACCTGGAGTGGACGCTGTACCCAGCGAAGAGAACGACTCTGTTACAGCCATAGAGATGAACGATGTCGATCAAGACGCGGTTGGAAGTAGAGCTGATGATACGACCCCCGAAGGCAACGTAGAAGCAGGAAACGCAGCTTCTCGTGGTGATTTCCTCCCGGATCCAGTTGTGGGGAATCCGAACGATGCAAGCGATGACACTCTTTCACCAAATACTACGGGCGAGTGCACTTTGACAAGCGACGGCTATTCGATTGTCGGAAATTCTACGAAAGAGACGAGCGAGTCATTTTCAGCTGAAGAGCAGTCGATTCTGGACTACGCAAAGTCCTTCACAGTGTACAAGCCAAAGGGATTCGATGCTCCACTGCGCCACACTGAAAGTGGGGTCGTTGCACCATATTCAAGCACTCCGCTCGTATTCACGTTCACACCTGCTGCGTCAGTGACTCTTGCAGACCAACTATTTACTGTAGAGTTCGAGCAGGAAAGCAAGAGCAAGCCTAAATCCGACCTTGCTCCGCTGTCGATCGTGGTCTCAGCAGAATCGAGGCAGGTTCCCATTTTTACTGCTGACAGCACGTTGAACCTCGGGTGCTGCGTGCTTGACAAGCTCTATCGACATCAACTGGTCATCTGCAATCGAGGAAAAGTAGCTCTCAAGGTTCAACTACGCGTGCCTAAAGTGCTGGAAGGATTCGTCGAGTTCACGCCAACTATGGGCTGCGTCCAGGTAGCTACAACGAATTCGGCGTCAACCTCTGCGTTGGGAACGGTGGCAGACAAGCTGGGCAGGTTCATCATTTAGATCAAGTTTCGCGCCCAGCCTTCAATATGGAGGCGTATAGCACGAAAGGGCTTTGGCAACGAAGCAACGGGGTTTATGGTAGTCCCTGTGCAAGTTGTCGTTCCAGACCAAGTGGCCCCAGTGTTTTTCCTCTTGGTGGCACGTCTCACCGGCGCATCGCTGCATTTTTCGATGGACCGAATCGACTTTGACGAGTGCCCGCTAGGTCATAGTGTGTTCCACGTGCTGACTATCTCGAACACGGCCCGAGTGCCTCAACATTTTGAATTTTTGAAGTTACCACAAGAAATCCGCGTCGAAGATCCAGCAGGTGGCGTCGGGAGTACGTTGCTGCCGTGCGAAGAGAGAACCGTGAAGCTGATTTACCAACCGAGCACGGCTGTACCGTTCCAAAGCAAGTTGAGTGTTCGCACTTCGCTGAATCAAGAGCACCACTTGCTTTGCACAGGCAATTGCACCGCAACTCCGCTGGTTTTCTCCCATAACGTCGTGCAACTTCGAGCGATGCAAGTCGGCCAGAGCCAAACGCACAGCATTCTCTGCTCGAATATCTCGGAAAAGGCTCAGCACCTAGAGTTGCTGCTCCCAGAAGACGCTGGCAAGTTTTTGCGAACCAGCCCGTTGGTGAGCCATGTTGAGCCAGGCAAGAGCGTGAGGATTGAGATCGAGTTTTCGCCGATAGATGCTCTCTTCGATCTCCCCGAAGGGACGCATGAAGAATCTCTTCCTGCAAATCCCCCATGCAGTGATGATGCCGATGCAGGTGATGAGTCGAAAGCAAATGTCTCTGATATGGGCCTTGCGAAGAGTACAGCTCCTGCATCAAGCGTGAATGTGAATCGAAGCACGACAGCAGTTATCCCGCCACTGAGAGATACACTGATTGCGGGCCAAGGAGGAGACAAAGACATTCCTTGGCAGCTGGGGATTGCGGCCGAAGAGAGAAGCGTTCACCACAGATGGAATGTGCTCTACTTCCGTCGCCCAGAAACTGCGAAAGAACATGTCATTCGAGGCATCACGTCATCACCATTGCTTGCAATTCAAGTCGAGACCACAACCATCGAACCGAAGCTGCTTGTGGAGCCGGCCAAGTTGGATTACAGCCAAGTCGCCATTGGTCAGAGCCTTGTCATGGATTTAAAGCTAGCGAATGCGAGCAAAAGCGATATTGTGGTCGTTTCAAAGCCGCTGCATGTCCTGGGTAGCTTCCGGATGGTGAATAGCTTACGCCTGATCAAGAGCGGAGGCGCGCATGTGATCAAGATGGAATTCAAGCCACAGAGTCCAATTGTGTACGATGATGAGCTGTGCTTAAGCGCGCCATCGATTGGAACAGTTCGTGCACCACTTCGAGGAGAAGGCATCAACCCCAGTCTGTCGATTCAATCGCCTGATGGATGGTTGGACTTCAAGGACGTGCTAGCGCAAAGCAAATCTGTGCTTGAGCTTGTCTTGGCGAATGCAAGTTCTTTCCCGCTCACCTTTTCGACCGTGCTGTGGCCAGAGAGCACTGAAGCCATCGCAGGCAGCAATGGGCTCCCCGTGTTTACTTTCACTCCGAGTAACGCGATGATTCCAGCGCAAGGTACGCTGACCGTCAAGGTAGGATTCAATCCTGCAGTTCAGCGCCCCGAACATTACAGACAGCAATTTCGAATCAAGGTGCCCAACGAGTCAGAAAATCACATTCTGACGCTGACTGGACGCTGCTGGGAAGATCAGCTCTACGTGCATTCCCCAGTGCTCCTGGATTTGTCACCAATTGCGAAGACTTCGCCGGCAAGAAGTGTGCCATCGCTTGCGGCGCCACCGCTGGTCGAAGACCCATTTGATCTACCACCGAGTATCAGCCTAAGTCAACTCTCCTCCAGTGGTAGCACGGCTTCTTCCAGCTCTCTTTTCACTGCTGGCCTGCGAAAGTCACATCCAACGATTGCTATCACATTTGATGAAGGGCACACGCCAATGCAGCCGTTAGTCGTCGGTAGCACTTTGCCTCTCTCAGGCGACGAAAGCCACGCTACAGCGGGATCAGGAGGTAAAGCTGCAGCGTCGATTCCACCCGCTGGAAGCTTCGAGATCGTGCTGCTTGAAAATTCCGCGCATCTAGAGTACGCAAAGCTGTTTTCGCTCGAGCCAATGAAAGGGACGCTCGCTGCTGGGCAGCAAGTCCAAGTGCAGGCAACGTTCAGCAACCCGCAGAGTTCGACAGAAGGCCGCGATGCAGCTGAGTCAGCTCTTCGCAGCAAACAGAAACACCTGGTCGTCTCCCAGTGGGTTCAAGTGCACGCGATCTGCACTTTACGAGGAGGCGTCCAGTGGCGCCAGCTTCCGCAGGCGGCAGGCTCGAGTGGACCGTCGGCAAGTGGGAATCCAAAGACAGGCGTTGGTGGTGGTGACGCGGAAAGCCGCACCGTGCAGATCACTCTGCGCGCGCAAGTGCAGACATGAGTGAGAAGGGGGTCCATTCGGCGGCGCTGCATGATCTATGTCTCCTGATTTGTGCTTCAAGAATGTCCTCACAGAAGAAATCTAGAGAAGCTTCCAGGAACTGGGGGATTCTGTCAACTCAGTCCAGCGGAGACTGAACTCACTTTTTCGCAGCTGCAGCAGGAGGAGCGCGCGACCTGCATCAGGGGTGGACTGACTGTAGCCATTCCATCGGCTCCTGTGGGCGACAGATGCTCTCGCGTGCGATTCTGAAGCTGCTCGTTTGTCAAGCAAGCAACGCATTGCGGAAACGTCGTCGTGGTCTGCGCCGGACTTGACGAAATTAGAAACTCTGTGCGTACATTTTCGAGGGATCACTGTACGGTACGCAAGAATTGCTGATGGCATCAGGAGTGAGTATTCGTACTTAGTGGGAGTTCGTTAGAGCAAGCGACAAAGAACCGATAAAGACATGAGCTCTTCTTGGATGCTTCCGCTGGCGCGCTGCGTCGCGGTTCTGCTGTGCTGCTCGGCATGGAGCTGCTCGCGCGTGTTCGCCATGACCGCAGCCGCCGAGTCTGTGAACGACCTTCTGCACCTGTACCCCGAGACCCCGCGTCCTGGCGAGCGATTGCGTTGCGGAGACACGCAACACTACCGAGTGCACGACCTGGATCCCCGCAAGGTGTATGACGTCAAGGTGTCGTACCCTGCGACGATCCCGACCGAGTTCTTCCTCGAGGTCGACGACGTGTTGCTGCCCGCACCAGTGTCTATCGCCGATGCGTCGCCCGTGCCTGGCGTCGTGAAAGGCACGATGCGCGTGCGAAGACGCATATTAAACACGGCGAAGTTGCGGCTCCGTCCGCACGAGCTGCTTCTCCAGGCGCTAGGGAAAGACCCGGTCCATGCCATCAACATCAACGCGTATAGACTCGACTTGCAGCAGAATGGCGAGAGTGGTGGGAAGACGGGCATTGCCAGCAGCAAAGTGACGCTCGACATCTCGCTGCGCGCCGAAGTCGAAGGCGTGTCCCCGACGATCGACCTCTCGACTCGCGAGTGCGTGTTTGACATCATCGTGGAGGAAATACTGTTTGGGGCGTTCCCGTACGACACCCTGGTGCTGATCGTGTGGCTCGTGTTTCTTCTCTTGCTCGGGTTAAAGTGGGTGTATCCGTACCTGCTCAAGAAGATCGCGCTCGAGTTGCCGGAGGAGCAGCCGCTTGCTCACGACATGAAGGAATCCTAACAGGGCCAAATAATCCAAACAAAGGTTTGTCGTCAAGCCTGTTGTTTGATTTAGTTTGGCTTTGTTTTCCCTCCTTTACTAGTTAGAACAACATGGACTCCGAGAGCTTTTGACCGCGCTGGTGGATCGGTCGCAGCGACGGGATGCGCTGAAGCTTGGCGCGACACAAATGCGTCTGCAATTTCACTTGGAATCTGTCGAGCGTCTCGCTAATCTCTGTCGCGTCGGTCTCCGTGACCGCGTCGTTCCCACTCAGAATGAGCTCTTCGAGGACCGCGTTGCCAGGCGCATACTGGACCCCATTGATGGCCTCCATGATCGGGAGCCCGAGGTTCTGCATCGCGGTGTGGCGATCAATCTTCTTCTTGGCCTTCTTGGCTTGATCGATCTGCGCACGCTCGGTGCAAATGCGATTGTTAAAGATTATCAACCAGATGAGGGGATTCAGTGCTACTCACTTCGGCTTGGATCTTGCTCTCGGCGTCTTCGATCTCTTTGAGGAGCGACGCAGGCGCTTCGTATTGCGTGATCGCATCGATCAGCGCCTTGGCTTTGCAGGAGCGAGGGGAACGAAGACACAATGTGAGGCCTACTGCTCTGCTAGTCATGCGAATTATGTGGGATGGGAGGAAGCGTACCCTTTGCCAGTGATCCCGTTGTTCGCCACAGAGATCGTCTTGAGAGCCGTGTTGTACGGAAGCGCCTTTGCCAGTTCCATCGCGCCGATGCACGTGATCCCATTGGCGCGCAACGAGAGACACACAAGCGGCGAATGGACCTCGAGCAGCTGGGCATACACCGTGCTATGGTCCTCAGCGACAGGCGCAGCTAGTTCTGGATCAGCGGGCTCCGCTGCGGCTGGAGACGCCACATTCTCGGAGTCGCACGCCTCATTCGCATGGGCATTGCTGTCGTTCCACTCGAGCTGCAGGCTCTGCACGTTGGTTTTTGGGATCACGTCGCACACGATCGCGAGCTGCGTCGCGTCCAGTTGGACATTGAACAGACTGCACAACACAAAGCAAAGTAAAGGTCTCCTGCGGTCAAAGCCAACCAGTCAAAGCCTGCACCACGTACGTACCAGACCGAGTGGATCTTGGGGCACAGAGCGAGCGCGAAGCAGAGCCCCTCGCAGTTGCCGTGGTCGAGCTGCCAGTTCTTGACCGTGACGCTCTCGGTCTCGCTCAAGTCGTACAGCGAACTCGCTGATACGCTCGCGTTCATCTCGGCGCCCTGGGCCTCCTCTTCGTCCAGGTGCATGGACAGCAGCTTTGGGTGCGGCGTCACACCCACGAGTCTGTAGTACGTGAACACGTCGCGTCGGAATGAGTGCGTCGGCGAGTACGCGCCAAGTGCCACGGCGACGTTGGGGTTCTGCGGCTCGTATCGGCGCCTGTCGTTCGCGTCTCGACACCAGACGCGGTTGTTGCTCCCAGCAGCATGCTGCATCTTCCGCTGCGAATGAGGAATGCGCCACGAAACCAACAAATAGAACGTCGTAACTTCCAAATCGCGAAAAAAAACTCTCGTTATGCATAGTTCCATACTTGGTTTGTCATGGGGCTACTTAGTGTCTCATTGCGGCGGGATGAAGAGCGACACGGGCGTTGGACACTCTGCCGACGTGCCCGTGAACACGAGCTTGCCGCTCACGGCGTCGACGTGGAACAGCTCGATGGTGTTCGTGTCCTGGTTCGCAGCCAGGAGGAAGTCGCGAAACACCAAAAAGTTGCGCGGCGCCTTGCCGCGCGTCGACGCGATCTCGAGCAGCGTGAGCTTGCCGTGGTCGCCCTCGCGCTCGTGGCCGTGGTCGATGCGATAGGCTGCGATGCTGTCGTGGCCGCGGTTCGACGCGTACACAAAGTTACCGCACGTCGACAGGTGGATGTCGGCAGATTGGCTCTCGTCCGTAAACTCCGCTGGGATCGTCGAGATGTCCTGGATCGCGATCGTCGAGAGCGTGCCGCGCGCGGCGTCGTACGGGTGCACGCCGATCGTGCTCGAGAGCTCGTCCAGGACGTACGCGACGCAGAGGCCCGTGTGGATGGCCATGTGGCGCGGCCCCGAGCCACCCGGACGCGTCGCAAACGCGCTGTTCAATACGAGCTTCTTGGTCTCCTTCTGGAGCTCGAACTGCGCGACGCAGTCGTTGCCCAAGTCCGCCGAGAACGCAAAGTTCGTGTGGGGCATCCACGTCGTGCTGTGCATGTGCGCGCCGTCCTGGCGGTCCGGCACGACGAGACTCGCGCCAGAGAACTGCTGCAGGTCGGACATCGGCGCCAGTGAGCCATCCGTGTTGATCGGGAACACAGCGACGGAGCCGCCGCCATAGTTCGACACGGTCACGAAGTCCTCGTCGGGGCTTACGCTCACGTGGCACGGGAACGAGCCGCGGGTCTCCCACTGGTTCAGCAGCGTCAGGTCGTGGCCGTTCTCGCCGATGCGCAGCGCCGACACGTACCCCGTCTTCTGCGGCGCCGCAGCGTCATCGGCAGCCGCACTCTCGTGGGCGCTGTTGAGCGGCTCGTCGCACTCGTTGATCACGTAGAGCGTGGTCTTGGTGCCGCACACGAACGCCGGATTGATGCCGGTCTCCGCCTGCAGTCCGAGCGGCTCGAGCGCGCCCGTGCGCAGGTCGAACCGGAACGCGTACACGCCCTTGCCCTGGCCGTCCACGAAGAACTCCTTGCGCGAGTACGTGCCCACGAACAGCGTCGCCGTCTCGCTCATCCTTCCTTGCGCTTTTTAACGTCGGTGGATTTGTCGAGAATCGCTTTGTTTGCCGATTCTCCACGCTAACAGAGGAAGTCACCTTTG
>JAADVP010000241.1:0-29010 GCA_023335675.1 Globisporangium solare | reverse complement strand
TGCACCCTTGACGGTCTTGAACGCCAAACCCTCGTAGCCTTGAACATACCCGGCGAGCTGCTTGTCAGGACCGAACCAGGCCGTCCACTTGTCGGTCACGCGAAGCTTGAGTCCTTCTTCGCCAATCCAGCGCTCTGTGCCCATAAAGTTCGTGTTGGAGTCAACGTCGCCGCTGAAGATTAGGACTTTCAGTCCCTTGCCGAGGATGTTGGGGTACTTTGGCAGCGCAGTCAGGCTGCTCGTGTATTTTTCGCCAACGACATCGCTGCAGTCGGTCCAGTCCACTTGGGTAGGAACGTGGATCGCTTCTTGCACTTCTCGCTGGTTCAAGTACGTCTGCGTGAACGTATCTGCACAAGGACCGATGTCATTGCGCTGGTTCGCTGTCTCCAACTGCGTTATCAGCTTCTTCGCAGACGGCAGAGCAGTCACTTGGTTCGTAGGCAGACGACACACGTCTCCGTAGATGAAGTACGGATTGATCTGGTCCATTTGGACAGCGCTTACGGCATCAGTCAGCACTTGGGTGCACGTCTCCGAACACTCTTCCTGGTCCGAGAAGACACAACCGATCCCCTCACGGCCGCACTCCTTCTGAATCTCGCGGTAGCTCTCGAGCGACATGAGACCGTGCGTGTAGAAGTAGTCGATGTTCGCGTTCGCGTCCATGTGCAGATCAGTATACGCGTTGCCGATGGCGAAGCCAGCGAGGTTGACGCCTGGAATCGGGTTCTCGACGAGCACATTCACCAGATACGGGATATACCGTCCCGCATAGCTCTCGCCCGTGATGTAGAACTTGCGTCCTTTCAGTTCCGGATACTTGTCGAAAAAGAGCTGCAGAAACTCGCGCGCTTTTTCCGCCGTGACGTCGTCATTGTAGTACGTCTCATCTTGCACGGGTCCACTGAAGCCGACTCCGGCAGGCGACTCCAGCCACACCATGTTGGCCTTGCGGTTCCACGAGTGGCGATTGATCTTGACGGAGAGATCGCCATTCACGACGAATGGACCGTTCTCTGTGAGCACACAAGCAAAAAGAGAAGCGTAACAGCATGGAGGCCATAGTAAGGTGCGTAGTCTTTCTTGTTGGGTGTAAGCACAGCCGCCGACTACGCACCAGTGAAGAAACCGCCCATCGAGGAGCATCCTGGACCACCATTCAGCCACAGCACGATCGGAGCGTCCTCCGGGCTCTCCTGGCTCTCCGTGTACCAGTAGAAGAGCTTTTCCTTGGCTTGCAGCTCCAAGCGGCCAGCATAGTGCTTGAAGTTCACGCTGGCGTTGTCCAGACCAGGAAGGCTCGTGACGAGATGATCCGTGTTGTCCGCAGCAGCTCCAGAGACGCCGAGGAGCGCGGCAGCAGCGACAAGCGCGAGGTGGCGGAGCACGTTCATCTGTTGCGAGTCTTGATGTTCTCGTGGCGAAGCAAAAGGCGAAATGAGCGAGTGCACTGGGGCTCTGGTGGGTGGGATGAGGGAGGGCAGGCGGCAGCGGAGCGCACACATTCTGATTCGGCCACACAAGGCTGGAGGAGCATTGTGCACTGATGCGCATCACCAGCGGATTGGTCATCTTGGAGTAGAACCGGGTGTGTGAGCAGATTTTAACCTTCTTGATTCCCTCTTGATTCCTGTTTGCCTCATTGTTTTTACCCAGTAGAAACTGATCAAGAGTCAGAGACGTCTTGGCAGAAGGATCTGGGCAATTGGAGTGGAGTGGGTCAAACCAAGTGGGGTAATCACCTTTTCGTGTACGTAACACTTAAACACGAAAGGATACCGACGTTTATGGTCGACACAGCATTACTGAACTGTCCTAAACATTCGAACCCACCGTTGCTTCTTTTGTCCAACGCAATCTGCCAAAATAGAAAAGAACCGCCCATCAGATCGATGGGTCCTACACGCTGTAGCTTCATTCGATTTAGCCCACATACACGGAATGATGGTAGAGGTATTCCGAATTTGTCCCAAAAGAGGGTAGACTTACAATACAGACCAATCAATGCCAAAAGTTACAAACCAAAGCGCTGTAGTATCCTAAGCGGATACCTAGGCGAACGTGTAGGTCGTCCCATATGTGTAGCTCTTCATCAGTGGAGCTCCATTGACACGCAAACCAGCGACGCCAAGATGCTCGGCGGGTGTGCGCGTCCTAGCTGCGCGTCCTTCTCCGCGCTGCGCCAGAATGGAGCGGCCTCCGTGCGCTCTTTCCACCGCTCCGTCGGCATCGTCGGCATGCCCAACGTCGGCAAGTCGACGCTCTTCAACGCGCTGACCAAGACCGAGAATGCGCAGGCAGCCAACTACCCGTTCTGCACGATCGACCCGAACGTCGCGCGCGTCGCCGTGCCGGACCCGCGCGTGCATCGGATCGCCGAAATCGAGAAGTCGCAGAAAGTCATCGAAACGCAGGTGCGGCGGTTGCGTGTATAGTGTTGATTGCAGCACGCACATACGCACACACGCACGCATGGCTTGGCGAGACTCACTGTGTGTTTGCTTGTGTGTCGTTTGTATTTGAGTAGCTCGAGTTCGTGGACATTGCGGGTCTCGTGCGCGGAGCGTCCAAGGGCGAAGGTCTGGGCAACAAGTTTTTGGAAAACATCCGTCAAGTGGCTGTGATCGCGCATGTCGTGCGCTGCTTCGAGGACACCAACATCTTGCACGTGGACGAGTCTGTGGACCCGATCCGCGATCTCGAGACGATCCGCACGGAGCTGATTTTGTCGGACCTTCAGACCGTCGAGAAGCGCCTGGCGAACCTCCAGAAGAAGAAGAAGTCCGCGGACCCGACGATTCCGGCCTTGCTCGAGGTCCTTGAGCGTCTCCAGCCGTACCTGGAAGACGGCAACCAGGCGCACGGCATGGTGTTCGACAAGCCCGAGGAGCAGATCCAATTCGAACGGCTGCAGTTGCTCACTGCGAAGAAAGCCATGTACCTCTGCAACACGTCGGAGGACGATGCCGCGACGGGCAATGCGATGACGGAGGCTGTGCGTGAGCGCGTCGAGGCAGAGGGAGCCCTGTGCATCAATGTGTCGGGTGCGCTGGAGGAAGCCGCCGCGTCGTTCGAGGACGAAGAGAGCCAATTGGAGTACCTCCAGGAGAGCGGACTCAGCGAGACTGGCCTCACGAAGGTCATCCGAGCGAGTAAGGACCTGCTGCAGCTGCAGACGTACTACACGGTCGGCGAGAAGGAGGCGCGCGCATGGAACGTCCCGTTCGGTGCGACGGCGCCAGTCGCGGCCGGCGTGATCCATTCGGACTTCGAGCGGCTGTTCATCCGAGCAGAGACGGTCGCGTACGACGATTTCGTCCGCGCAGGGTCCATGAAGGCCGCCAAGGAGAAGGGGCTCGTGCGGTCCGAGGGCAAGGAGTATCTGTGTCAGGACGGCGACATCTTCAACTTCCTCGTCGGCAAGTAAACACAGAGTTGCTGTCATACGGAGTAAACCCGCCACAACGGATCCAAACATTAGATAAAATTGGCGCTTAGCGTCATGGTTTGAAGGTTAATTTTTACTATGAACGCTTGCCCAAATACGCCTTCCACTTGACTGAGTTTGATTAGCGCCTTCGTCACTAATCACACGACCGACGTGCACACACTTGATAGCATAAATAAACAATAACAGACAGGCTGGGGCGGAGGGGTCCGCTCTGCCTGTTGCAACACTATCGCAGACTTGAGCTCTAGACCATGATGCCATTTGACTCCCAATTGCCATTCAGAGCGTCCGTGAGAATGCCGGCGTTCGCCAGACACGACGCAACAGACAGCGGCGTTCGAGCGCTGTAGGACGTCACGCTGATGGACGCGCCGCAACGAACGAGCTCTGCGAGGACTTCCAAGTGGTTTCCGCGGACGGCGTAGAACAGTGGCGTCTCGCCACAGTTGTCTTTGATCTCCACCGTAGCACCTCGCTCGATGAGAAGCCTCACGACTTCCAAATGTCCGTTCCCTGCTGCTAGATGAAGCGGCGACTGTCGCGAACGGCTTCTCTGGTTCACCTCAGCGCCTTGATCCAGCAGCGCCTTCACGACTGCAGCATGTCCTTCGCGCGCAGCAACCGACAGCGGCGTCAATCCAACGTCCTTGCGATGATCAACCTCCGCTTTATACTCGACGACCAGCGCATTCACGACCTCCAGATGGCCACGTTCCGCGGCGCGGAACAGCGGCGTCTCGCCTTCGATGCACGTTGCATGCACTGACGCGCCTCTCGCCACTAGCGCACGCACGATCCGAGCGTGGCCGTTCCACGCAGCCATGAACAGCGGCGTGCGGCCGCGTCCGTTCGCGTAATTGACGAACGCCGTCTCTGTCTTCGCCGTCTCCTTCTCCAGCGCCTGCAGCAAGCTGTTGACGGTGTCGGCGTGGCCGTCGAAGCACGCCTTCAGCAGCCGCGACGGCGACGGCGCCGCCGCGAGCAGCGGCGCGGGTTCCTGTACAGCGGTCATCGCGATCGGTCCGCTTCGTTCCAGCGGCGCTCTACTCTTGTGTCTTGCTCTCGAGAAATTCGAAAATGGCGCATCGCAGTGGTGGGTGGTGAAAAAGAAAATCGGTTGGCCGACTTGCGGATGGAAGCGCGCCATTTATGTGCCACCGATGCGTTTCATTGGCTAATATTGGATGAAAAAGGATGGGTGAGAAGGCAAAAAATAAAGAAGCGACATGTGTAGAGAGCGTGTGTCTGCTGAATTCCTTGAGGTTGAAGCGACGCAAACACCACGAAATAACTGCACAATATTATACATACTTTATACATGATACGATAATTTATATCTGTCTCCGACCAACCAATGAAATTATTCTATTTTGTTATATTATTGAATTTATTGGTACAATTGCGAAAAGCATAAACGAGAGGGATAGCTAGATGAGAGCGGGGGGTCGCACCGTGCGACTCGCACGTCGGACTGGCGATAGAGTTGGCTTCCTAGGCACCGTGACATAATGCGAATTGTCTGGTTGCATGTGGCTGAATCGATCGATCGTAATGACGCCTTGGGTTAATTCATATTATATCCGCACAGCCATAACAATAGCATCGCCGTCTGCCTGCATCCGAAAGCCGCACGTCTGTCTGTCTCGTGATAACGTACAGCGTATACGTTTGCATGGCTGTATTTATTTATCGTACCAACGTGCGATTGCTGGGACTGATAGCGCTGCGCTGTGAGCCCCAGGGTCCCGTAATCCGCGATTGACGCGAGAAGGGGAATCCGCTCTGACGTCACTCCTTGTGGTCGTGCGCTATAATACGGGTCGGCTGTCTGACTTCTATTGAGCAGCCCGTGAGTGCGCGAAATGGCTGCGTCAGTGGGTTTCTACGCTCGGCGCGTCCGAAGCTGCGTCGCCGGCGTCGACAAGCACGACCTCACACTCTGGCGCTACGTCCTCACACAGCATGTTGAACGGCACCTTTGTCGCTGCAGATCGTTCCGTGATCGATGCTGGGGCAAGGGGGATGCAGGCGTCGATCCAATCGTACGCAAACCCGCCGACGAGCGTGTGCTTCCAGGGGGCGAGCGACGTCCGCGTGCTGTAGAGCAGCTGGTAGTACACACGGAGCATGGCTGTGATGGGGGCTTTCTGGCTGCTGCTTCCTTGCGCGCAAATTCGCGAATGAAGGAGCGAGCGCTGGAATAAAAAGAGGATCCTTTTTTCTAAATACATATTTTTTCATGTATCATTTCTTGTTGATATTTGTTGACCATCCAGTGGACAAGCGATGGCGCAAGCGACGGCAAAGCACGGCGCCGAGTATAAATTCTGGTGCACCCAAAGAATGCGGAATCCATTGTCACATGCAGACAGGATATGGATTTTGATCGGGTGGGTTGCCTTCGCCAGTTGGTGCTTTCCCCTCTTATTTGGCAACTGGATAGACTTCTATGATTGGGTGAGAATTAAAAGGTTGCTGCTTTCGGGGGCACCAAGTTGAAGTCGAAAGGGAAATGCGGGAAATGCGCGCATTCGCAAAGCAGATGCAGGAGATGCGCGGAAACGGTACGATGCGCGGGTCTCCAGGAGCGCCTACGCGCCGCTTCAGCGAGCTTATTTGATAATGGCCGTGCTTTTGTGGTAGATTGGTGCAATGGTGCGCATGAAGATGAGTGCTCGGGATCCGAGACCGAGACGGACAACGAGTGGCGAGAAGTCAAGTACGCGCGCATCGACTCCTCGCGACGGCGTAGAGGTCACGACCTATCGCAGCCGCGCCAGCGAGTGGCACGACTGGTTCGCAGGAAGCACACGAAGAAGACGGCGTACATGGGTAGTGCGGCGATGGACGCTCAGGCTGCAGCGCTGCTTCAAGTGTTCGAGTTCCAAGCGAGTGTGCAAGAGCCTGTCATCGACTGCTTCATTGAGAAAGTTGGCGAGGCGAAAACGGAGCCTGCGAATGACCAACAGGGGTGGTGGGGGAAAGAACGCGTAAGCATTGTGAGAGTGGAGTACGGTTAATAATTGATGCTATTTGCTAAAGTATCTGTGTCATGCCCTGGAATTGCAGGGAAAGCTGATCAAGGCGCAGCGACGGATGCATCGCACCTTGGAAAGCCCATCGTTACCAGTATTTCGCGTCGTTTAACGTCGTTCGTGGCCTGGCGGCGCAGTCGTGGGAATCGCAGTCGTTTATTATGTGTATGTGTATGTGTTTGAGTTGAATGCGAATATTTGTCATGCTGACTTTTTCCGTCGAGCTGGGGTTGCAATAGCGTCGAGTACGAAATGTTCGCCTGGTCTTGGTTGATTTGTCGCAAACAAAACACCACTCGCTGATCTCCGGACAGCGGGTCCATCTTTGCTTCGATGGCGATTCAAGCGCGTCTCCAAGGCGCAGCGCGTCATATTGGTTTGCCATTCCTGTGTGATAATTTCCTCGATCTCAGCATCACTCAGTTGTACACCATCTTTACGAAGGCAACGAAGTGGTCAGCGAAATGATGGTACGACAAAGAGAGCACCCACAGCGTGCATATACGCTGTCATCTGCTGCTTCAGCTCTCGCACCGCAAACTGCATGCATGCCTTCTCTGGCTGCAACGCCGGGTTCTCACGAAACGTATTGATTTTTGTACCGTAGTAGCTCACCGCCAAGGGCTTACCCGCGAGCTGCTTCCGCTGCAGAGGAAGCGCATCCATCTGCTGCTCAATGCGCTTCACACGCGACGCCATCTCGTACTCGACTTTGCCTTTGTCCATGTCCAAGAATGCCAACCCATTCCCAGAAATCCCAGAAACGACGTGTGAGAATTAAGGTGGTACACGTAGCACGATCCTGATCCTACTCACCGAAATCAGTGTTAAATGCCTAAACTGGTGTTCGATTTGCACGCTAATGTAGGTATTTTCTGATGAGCATGCGTGCTTGTTTGTGTGTGTGGGAGATTCGAAACGTGAAGAAGGGGTCATGATCCCGGACCAGCATCCCGTCGTCCAAGCGCTGTTCGGCACGCTCGTCACATGGGGACTCACCGCCGCGGTACGTGTTTGTTTGTGCATGCTTGCAAAGAGGCATACGCTGCGGATCCTGATTAGCGGTGTCTGCTGGATCTGCCGCACGATGTGCTGTCCTTCTCGCGAGGGGTCATGTCGGCATGGCTGCTTTCCGCACGAGCCTCGCGTGCATTAATAATGCTTCCTTGTGTGTGTATTCTCTCTTCCTCGCATATATGTGCCCGCATATGATATCCTTAGGGCTCGGCAATGGTGTTCTTCCTTGACGTGGAGGACAAGAAGAAGAGCCAAAAGATTCTCGACTGGATGCTGGTTCGTCATACGCCGCATCTACAGCCTAGTTTTCGCGAACTGCGCTAAATCTTTCTTCGGGGTAATTGCCCTGTCTATGCGTGTGTCTCTCCCTAGGGTTTTGCTGGTGGCGTCATGATCGCCGCTTCGTACTGGTCGTTGCTTGCGCCAGCGATTGAAATCGCCGAAGAATCCGGCGTCTACGGTCGGTGGGCATTTGTCCCTGCTGCAGTGGGCTTTGGCCTCGGCGCCGCGGCGCTGTTTGCAACGGAAAGCGTGCTACCCATGATCGAAAAAATGATCGGAAGACCACAGGATCTGAGCAAAAAGAACGATGATCTGTACAGCTCGAAGGTGCAGTACAGTGAGCACAGTGGTCGGAGCACCGGACCAGATCCGATGGCGAGCTACGGTGTCCACGTTGGTGCCGGAGGCAAGCAGAACAGCTTCCGCCGCGTGCTGCTGCTGGTGATCGCGATTACGCTGCACAACCTGCCTGAAGGCATGGCTGTCGGCGTTGGCTTTGGAAGCATCGGGCACAGCCCGAGTGCGACCTTCTCGAACGCTGTGAGTCTCGCGATCGGCATTGGGTTGCAAAACTTCCCTGAGGGGCTCGCCGTGTCGATGCCATTGCGCAGAGAGGGTATGTCGGCGTGGAAAGCGTTTATGTGGGGTCAACTGAGCGGACTCGTGGAGCCATTCGGCGGGGTATGAGTTCGCTTTCGTGTTTTTATTTTCTCTTGCCAAGGCGGTTTTTAGACTAATAGTGCTTCTTCACTTTCTTCTCTGTCTATGTGGCGTGCTTGTCAGATCATTGGAGCCGGCGCCGTGCTTTACGTGCAACCCATTCTCCCATACGCGCTCGCGTTCGCAGCGGGCGCCATGATTTTCGTGGTCGTCGACGATCTCATCCCGGAAGCGAACCAAAGTGGCAACCAGAAACTGGCCACGTCGGGTGTCATTGTCGGCTTCATCGTCATGATGGCCATGGATGTCGCTCTCGGATAAACAAGCAAGCAAAGAAAAGCCTATGAAAGATGCGATAGAAAACGAAATGGAGTGCAGCAAACGAGACCCTGAGTGTGCATATTTGTGCCGCAAACCACGCGATAAAAGTCAAAGAAGGAGAAGGCAATGTGGGTCAATCAAAACCGTCGTGTGCTCCATTCCATCTGTGCAGCTTTTAACCGGCCCAAACGCTCAAACAGCTTGTCTCTCATCATCATCGCGCATGAGAATGAACGAAAACGCGCTCGCTCGGTCCTCTGCTTCCTCGTCCAGGAGAGCACAAGACGACGCCGATGGCACACGGTCACCATCAGCTTCATTGACATCCCCAGCGGCACTGACGCCGCCTTGTTTGACTAATTGTTCTTGGCGAGCTCTCTCCGCTTTGATATCCTTCAGCTCCATCCAGAGCGCGTTCACAAACCCGATGACGCCAAGAAACGTGGCCGACGCCAGAATCCACTGAACGAGAGCGTCGTAGCTTCCCATCGCAGGTGAGATGGAGCGGAACTTATCTCCGCCTGGGTTGATGCTCAACTCGACCATCGCCACTCCCGTTGTGGTGCTGTTGTCGGTGGCAGTAGAGCTCACTGTGGCTTCGCAATTGGCCTTTGCGACGCCGATGCGCAAGTTGTCGACGTCGTAGATCACGTTGTGGTTCGTGAGAGCGCTGGCGCCGATGATTAGGGACTTGGCGCCATCTCCGAAGAAAAGCGTGCCAGCGTACTTGCCAACTCCGACGCGGTAGAAATACAAGGAGGGGGGCACGCACACCTTGGCGCCGTTCAGCAGATGGAAGCAGATTTCGGGCAAGTGCGTGAGCTGTGCCTCGGTCAGATCGTAATAATGGTCGCTGATTGGGAACTGGTCGTTTCCGGCGGCTCTCGTCCAGGCCGCTTTGAGCGGCGCCTCAACGGCCAGCGGCATGTACACGAACGTCGTACCGCCGTCAAACACGGTGCCGCGGTGCTTGTTGTACACTTCGTTATCGATCTCAAGCTCCGCCGACCCGATGGAGATCAAGAGCAGCGTGACGGTCCAGTACTGGAACCCAGTGTTGCGAATCGGGGTGTACGTGACGGGCTCGTAATTGATGGACATGTCGACCCCGCCTAGCGTCAAGATACCGCCACTTTGGCTCAGGCACTGCGAGAAAATGCGCGACTTGGTGACCTTGTGCTGGTAGAATTGCTCGAAGATCGAGTCTTCGTGCTTGGAGAAGCCCATGATGCCGTCTGATGCCGACGTGTTGAAGACGCCGTCCTGCGCGTAGATGCACCCAAAGTTGACGGGCGCCTAGAACGCCGGCTGGTTCTTTGGCGCGAACGCCATCACGTCCGAGACCTTGTTGGCGAGCCAGTAGTCCCCCTCCACGTACACCTGGCTGTACTTGCATTTGCCCTCAGCCGTGCACTCGGCGCAGCTGTTGGCTGATGCGCACGTGAGGTACTTGGTGTTGGCTGTGAACTGGAACGGCGTGTTCTCGTGGCGCGTGCCGCAACTCGTACAGCCTTCGCACACGAACGCCGTCTTGCCGCTGCCCGTGTCGATGATGAGCGTGCGCGGCTGGCCGCCGACCGTGACCTGGATCGTGTGTGAGCCTTCGCCGCTGAAGATGCGCGTCTCGGCGGCGTTGGCGTTCACGACTTGGGTCGTCGTCGAGTTCGCACTCGCAGACGACGTCGTTGTGCTGTTGTTGTCTGCGAAGTTGACCTTCTCCGCCGCGCTGAGCGCATTGCGGTATCTCGAGCGCAGCCAGTCCACTTCCGACGACCGAGCCATTTTGGTCAACGCGACCTGGATCACGTTGGCTTGCGCGTGGCAATTTGCTCGGAGCGCAAGCACAAGCGTCGCGAGCAGCGCGACTCGCCCAGCCAGCTTCATCGTGCGCGCTGACGTCGGCAACGAGATGCCAAAGCTGCGGCTGTGGATATCGCCGCTCGTTTGCGCAACTCTAGTTGCTCGCTTGGCAGGCGAGCTCTTGCTGTGGCGGCGTCTTTTCAGGTGCGCTGCGACGGTTGCGCGGATCTGGAAACAGCGACCAAGCACCAAAGAGTCGCACGTGAAAAGACACTGGAAACGAGCAAATGTGGTCGCTGTGTCAGTCCCATTGGCGTTTGTCTCCCAGTCGAGCACGACCGCATTGCCACCAACTACAGCAGCGTGCTCTGGCAGCATGAGGCTGGTCCCAGCATGCCCAGCTTCAATAGATAAGGTTGTATTTATATTAACAAAATAGTCAAAATGGCGGCGATCTTTCCGCCTTCCAGTCGTACTTGGCTGCCCATCCTGTCGTTGTGACCACGAAGTGGAGCAGCTCAGTTGGACGCTGTCGACGACCCGGCTGTGGTCATCGCGGACGACAGCTCCACGTGCCGTCGCAAGTACCCGCCACCAGTCATCCGCGGCGGCTGGGCATCGCTGTACGTTTGTCGCCGACGTTCGTCGGCGAGCTCCATCTCTAATAACTGCACAATGTCTTCAAAACTCGGGCGGCGCGGTGCGCTCTCGTGCCAGCATCGGCGCATGATCTTCGCAAAGAGCGTGGGGCAATCGGCGGGGATCTCGGGGCGATGCCCGTTCAAAACTGCTTCCGAGAGCGCCAAGACGCTCCCGGGAATATCAAGGTACGGGATTTTGCACGTGTAGAGCTGCCAGCACATGATCCCAAAGCTGTACACGTCGACCTTGACCGAGTATTCGGTCTTGTCTTCGTCTTTCAGCACTTCTGGAGCCTACGAGTTGACGTCATGGCAAAGAGCGATGCATCAGATGATTTTAGCAAAAACACAACTTTTTGGAACACAGAAACAAAAAGAAAATCTTACCGCCCAGCAGGCGCTGCCGATGTTTGTGGTCATCTGAAGCGTCAAATCCGCCGATGGGTAGAAATCCGGTCGCTGATGCCGCACGGCCTCTTTCTTGCGGAACAACCGCGACTCGCCGAAATCCGCCACTTTCAGCATCTCTTGATCAGCATCAAAGATGCAATTCAATGGCTTTAGGTCGCTGTTGAGCATCACAACACACACAAACATCGGGTCAGTTAAAGAAGTTGCTCACCATAAAAAAGAACATAGAGAGAGAAGAATGGCAACTCACCGATGGATGATGGGAACGGGGAGTCCGTGCAAGAACCGCATGCCCATGGCGATCATATGCGCGTATCGGAGAACAGTCTCATACGGAAGACTCTCGTGGGCATCCAGCACGTCCTGGAGCGTCCCGCCTCCAAGGTATTCGTACACGATGTACATGTTGCTACCATTCGTGTAGCACCCATAGGTCATCATCACACAAGGGTGCATCAGCTTCGACGACAAGTACGCTTCTTCCTTCATGTGGTCAAAGCATTCAAACTGGGTGTGCTTGAAAGTCTTGACAGCGACATCGACCGTGCGGGAAATCGAGTTGTCCATCACGCCCTGGTGCCACTTTGCCTTCAGCACCAGCGCAAACGTGCCTTCCCCAAGAATGTTGACTGGGTCCTCAAACTCGATGCTGTTTGGATCAATAGTCTTGAGCGACAACCCGAAATCGAACGCCTTGCGGCACCGGTGGAAGTTTGTGAGCGTAATGACCGCAGTGCCCACACCGAGAACGTCGAAGATCCACTGCAGCGTGTAGTGCACGATCTTCATGTCCGTGTCCGACGGATCCGGGGACGGCATGGCCGTGAGCGTGATCAAACTGCCCCAGCAAATGAAAAACAGCACGAGGTACGACCGCGCGATCTTGTTGAGTCGGCCGGTAGCGGACATCGGGTAGGACTCGCCGATCGTGCGCTTGAAGCGGATGTAGAAGATAAAGCTGAATCCGAACGCGAGCAGCGGGTAGTACACGTACAGGATCAGCCGACACGTTGGGTACAGGCACGGCTGGAAATTGTCTTCAACTAAGGTTGCGTCGTACCGCCGGTACCCGACAAGCGAGAGCGTGATGGATCCAAGCAGAGAGAGCAGCATCACGTTGACCGTGTACGACCGGTACCGCTGCTTGGCGCTGTGCAAATCCAAGAGCACGTCGGCGTACGACACCACGGAACGGTACATGTTAAACGCGATCGCGCACGTGAACGAGATCTGCCCAAAGTTGAAGAAACTCTCGGCCATGCAGAAGAACAGGTACGCGATGTTGTTGACGCTCTCGTTCACAAACTGCACGCGCAGCAGCGACGTGATCCAGTAGCCGCACTGCGCAAAGCTCAGCTCCAGCACCAGCGGCAACGAGTACGTGCGGAACGACCGGAACGTGATGTGCATGCCGATGACCACGAGCGACATCCAGAGCGACAGCGACATGAGCACGCAGTGCACGTACGTGTACACCTTCTTGGTCAGATTCGTGGTCCCTGTACCTGCGTCAGCATCGTCGCCGCTTCCACTCGCTGAACCTGCTGCAGAGCCGCCACTGCCATCGTCACCCCCTGACGCCGAGCCGCTGATCAAGCCGATGCCCGAGCGCGCATTGCGCGGCGGCAGCGTGCCATTGTACATCTCATACAGCGGACTGTCCGGGGACAGCGTTACAACGGGCGCTGGCGTCGCGGAGACCGGCGCCGCTGTCGTCGTCGCATTCGTCGTATTCGCTGCGTCGCCATCGCTCGCACTCACTCGAAACGCCTTGACGCCCACTCTTGCGATCAGCACGGACGCCACGATGAACGACGAGAGCGTGATGCCTAGACACAGCATAAACAGACACAGTTTCCGGCGCGTGCGTGCGCGATGCTGGCTTTTCTCCATTTCCTTGGCACGCTGCGCCTCCTTCGCGATGCGGCGCTGGATGCGTCGTCGATTGCGCTCTTCTTCGTCGTCCTCGTCATCACCGACGCCGATCGTGCGCTGGTTCTGCATTTGGAGCCGGATGTGGTCCTCTTCGGCCGCGAGGTCAAACGGATCCGGCGTCTCGAGCTGCGCTAAGTACATCGCTTCTTCGCTCGTGAGCCCATCAGTCGACATTCCGCGGTCGCGCGCCGACGCTGGCGGCGGGCCGCCACTGTGCGGCGAGGGCTCGCCGTTCATGCCGCCGAGTTGGTTCACTGTCGACGACATGCGGTTCGACGACAGCGACGACGAGTACGATTCGAGAATGCTGCGCACGTACAACTCCTGGTCGATGAGCATCTGCTGGCGGTCGCGTGGGCGCTTGAAGCCCGAGCGCTTGGTGACCATGCGCTTCCACCACTTGGGCTTCTTGCGGTTGTAGTAGTCGCCATCTTCGTCCCCCGTCGTGCTGCTGCTGCTGAACTGACTATTGTGTGACGACGCAAAGGACGCGAGCGACGAGAATGTCGACGACGGCGGCGGTGCGCTCGTGAGGAAAACTGGCGGCGTCGCTAGTCTGCTGCTCGCGTGCGCTACCGCCGATGCCGACACCGACGACGTCGTCGATGATGACGCTGCAGTGGCGCTCGTCGCGGCCGTGGACGCCGTGGATACCGCCGTGTCCGCGAGCTTCCTGTACGTGTCCCTCTTTCGGAACGACGCCGGCGCGTAGGACACGGGCGGCGTGCCCGGCGCTATCCGCTCGAGCTGCGCGCCGTGGCTGCCGCGCAGGCTCGTGGGCTTCTTGCGCTTCCGCGTCGCTGGCGGTGGCGGCGATGCTACGGGGTCGTCTGCCGCGTCCATGGGCCTGCGGGCATTTATATGGGAATGAATGGCATTATACCGGCAAAGAGTTCGGACGGACGCGGGAAAGGGGGGCGGCGGCTCTGAAGTAACTAACGCGTTCCCCAATAACGCCCGACACTGACTATCTATGCTGAAGTAACAGGAAGAGCAGACCCCTACTCGCCTTTGCTGAAGCGCCATGCTACGCTGCAGTTTGTCTCGGTAGAAGCGACGACGGACGAGGAAACAAACGTTCCATTTGTGCAACAAAATAAGCCGAGTTTCAGGATGGGGCACAGCACGCCTTGCGTGCTTGAGCAGTATAAGAGAATCGAAGGAGAGCGATCGGCGTGCGATTGGTAAAATCGCTGAAAAGCCGTGTGTTGGTGAACGGGCACGAAAAGCGAAATGTTGCGGCTGTGCAAATCGATGCGCCTGCTGCTGGTGTGTTCGATCTAGACGGAGTTCGGTGTTGTGGACTATTAAAATAGGTGAAGTCAAAAATAGGTGAAGTAACATGAATCATGTAAGCAGGGGGTAGGGCGGGAAGACCAAATTCCCTTTCCACAAGACAAGGCAGGTGGCCGGTACCACCCAATCAGATTCCATTTTAAGTGTAAATGACCAATCAAAAGATGCCAATTTCACTCACGAAAAAAAACAGAAGCACATCATCTATGAAATTGCTAATTTAATACGAATCTCCAATGTATTAATTAATGAAGCCATTTCCTGGCAAAAATAAACTTTGCATCCACAGTGTTGGGCCGTGGATGCATTTTCTAATAACGACGCACGTACGTTGCCAAAGGCATCGTGCCGTCGACGAAGGTTGAAAAGTTTCCACTTCCCCTCAAAGAGCACCTCAGAAGCTTCGATTTGCTCCATGCTCACGGCGCCCATGCACGAGCCGTATGACGAAGAACAAGAAGATTGTCAAGCGTCCCCCTTTCGTCTTCCAGCAACTGCACAGCGCGCACCGACTAGGCGAGCACGGTACTCAAGAACTTCAGCAAGGCAGCTTTCCCCAAACGGATATTTTTGCGGCAGGCCCAAAGATCTCTCGATGTATCCCGTAATAAAATGGTAGGACCGGGAAGTATGATGCAAACGCGTGCTGTGGATGCGTGCTCCAGAACTATGTCTTAATGGTCTCGATTAGTTGTGTCCGCGAACGCCCGATGTGATAATACACTCCACGAGGCGCCGAAACGCGACGGTATCGGCAACTTTGCGCTGGAACCCGGTGTGCGCAGAATGTGAAGACAGAGGTCGACAGCACTCTGCACACGCCAACTCCGTTCAAGGCATTGCTGTGTCGTGAGTCCAGCGAATCCAGCCTGTTTTATCGGATAGATGGAATACTTTGGCCACCTTCACGGGTTGGCAGTTATTGCGTTACATAGCGACTACATGTGTTGCTCTTGGACTTAGGAGCTACCAACTCCACAGCATCAAGTGGAAAACACTACAGGCATTCGTGTGCAAAGTTGCTGTGTGTGTGTGGCGGTACTTGCAAAAAAAGCGCTCCAATGTATCGTGGCGCTCTGGTGATCGCTGGGCAACTCGCTCGCGCCAAAGCGGTAGCAAATGTAAACCCGATGTGGACGTGATATGCACGAAACAAGCAGGAAATTTAAACGGACACCAGTTTTGGATCCCCTTCGCACTGCCTGGCTCACCCAGAATGATGGTGATTTGATCAGAACGTATGCTTGCTTGCTTCAAATGGAGGTCCCCAAGATAGCGTGAAAAATGGTTGGTGCGAGTGCAACCTCGCTGCCAAGAGCTGCCCATCTCCGCGACGCAGCAGGTGCTGTGTGCAAGCGTGCCTCTGCTTCATGCGCCGTTGCAGTTGAGTACTCCCTGCTTCAAAACGCAAAAGTGCTTCCGCTGCACAAAAGACTCTCTTTCTCTCTCTCTCGCACTAGGTGTCGCATCTCCATGTACTGATTTAAGATCCAATTCACATTTGCTGAGCTGTCAGAATGTTTGTAAATATCAGCCTTTCGTAGCGTAGTGCCGCTCCCATAAATAAACCACACAGGATGCCTGAGGCTCTGGGGCATTTTCGCATTTGCCGCATCGAGAGCAGTCATGACGGCGACGGAGCGCACGGCACTTCTGGGCGCGTCATCCGCGCAGCAGCAAAAGGGGGAGAACGCACTTAATGAAGATGCGGCCTTCGCCTCCCTTGAGGACCCGCCGGTGCCGCCGCGCGGCGTGTCGGCCTGGGAGCTCCGCGTGCTGCTCGTGCCATGTGCGTGTGGCGGGTGGACGCGCTGCGCTTTTTGCGGCCCCCTCGCGTGTATTGCGCACTGTGTTTCTGACGATTGATGTGTGTATATGACTATGTGGTGCTGGTGATGCAGATTTCTGGCCCAAGACGTGGGGACTGGTGCGTGTTTGGGTTATCTTTGTGGTTTTTGTTCTTGTTTCTTGCGCGCGGTCGGCTTTAGGTTGGCGTTGTGTCTTTGATTTCTCTCTCTTCTTTTTGTGAATGTGGAATGGAAATAGAGGCTTCGCGTGGCGATCTCGTTTGCGTTCATGTTCTGCTCGCGCGGGTCGCGGATCCTGGCACCACTGTTTCTCAAGGAGGCCACGAACGACCTCTCGGCCAGCCAGTTGACGCATCTCCCCGCATTCGCGATCGCGATGTACTCCCGTAAGTACACATTGTCTTTTTGTTGTTGTCTATATGTGTGTGTGTGCTTGTTAATAGACACTTGCTGTTGTTGTGTTTCCCTGCAGTTACCCTCTTTGGGTTTGCGTTCGCAAAGCAGCTCCAGACGTATCTGTACATGACGGTCAAGCAGCACGCCTACCAAGAGGTGGCTGAAAAGGCGCGAGACTGCTCTTCTTTACCAACTGGGAGGACCTTTGAAACACCGATCTGACTCTGTTTGCTCTGCGTGTGTGCTCATGTACCAGCTCTTCGCTCACTTGCACAGCCTCTCGATGAACTACCACCTGACCAAGAAAACTGGCAAAGTGTTGCGCTGCCTCGACCGAGGGTCCTCGAGCACGGACAACATCGTCAACGTGATCTTCTTCCGCTTGCTGCCGACGCTCGTGGAGCTCGTGATCGTGTCGATCGTGTTTGTCTTTTCCTTCAAGGAGAAGATCTTGTCGGTGATCTGCATCACGGGCGTGGTCCTCTATGTTGTCACGACGGCTATCGGGACGCAGATCCGGCTCAAGTACAAAAAAGAGACGAACGAGCATGACAACCAGGCAAGCGAGAAAGCGGTCGACTCGCTCACGAACTTCGAGACCGTCAAGTACTTTTGCACCGAGGAGTACGAGCTGAAGCGCTACATGGTGAGCATCACAATGTTCCAGCGTTCGCAGCTATCGACGCGGGGGCTGTTGAATGCGATCGTGACGATCCAGCAGCTAATCCAACAGAGCTGTCTCGGCGCGTGTCTGTTTATCACGGCACGTAACATTTTCCGCGGGACCATGACGATCGGAGACTTTGTGGCCGTGACAGTGTACATCGCCAACATTTTCAAACCGCTGGACTCGTTGGGCAACATCTACAACACGATCGTGCAATCGTTCGTGGACATGGAGAATCTAGTCGAGCTGCTGCAGATCGAGCCGGAGATTAAGGACCAACCGGGTGCGCTAGCGCTTCAGGTGGACCCGTTCGCGAGCACCGTGGTGTTCAAGGGCGTGAATTTCACGTACCCAAGTCAGCCACGCGCAAACGGCTTGAGAGACATCAACTTTGTCGTGCCAACGGGACACACAGTCGCGATCGTGGGCTCGACCGGATCGGGCAAAACGACAATCAGTCGTTTGCTGTTCCGATTCTACGAGGTGACGTCGGGGAAGATCTATATCAATGGTCAGGACATCTCTTCGGTTCGTCAGAAATCGCTGCGTCAAAGCATCGGCATCGTGCCACAGGACACGGTCATGTTCAACGACACGATTCGCTACAATGTACGTGTCTCTTGCTCGCTTCTGATATGCATCGCCATATGATCTCACCAATCACTTTGTTGTTGGCCGTCTGTTTGCTCTGCTTACATGTATGCGCAGCTCATGTATGCTCGTCAAGATAGCACCGAAGAAGATCTCATCGCTGCAACAAAAGCAGCCAATATCTACGACTTGATCATGTCGCTGCCAAAGCAATTCGACTCGCAGATCGGGGAGCGTGGCCTGAAACTCAGTGGTGGCGAGAAGCAGCGCATTGCGATCGCGCGGCTCATTCTGAAGAACCCGTCCGTGGTCGTCCTCGACGAGGCCACGTCGTCTCTGGATACGATCACTGAGCGCAGCATCCACGCCGCGCTCGATGTGGCGTGCAAGGGTCGTACCACAATCATCATCGCCCATCGCCTGTCGACGATCCGCCACGCCAACAACATCGTCGTACTGGAAAAGGGACGCATTGTGGAAACTGGCAGCCATGCCGAATTGCTCGAGAGGAAGCAAGGTACGATTTGGCACCTCGTCCATAGTCAGCACTTTAAAATCGTCGGATGCTGATGTTATTTGCTGTTCTTGCTGTGTATGAAAAGCCTACGCAAAGCTTTGGAGTCAGCAATCAAAGGAGGCTGAGGAAATCGACGGATGAAGGAGCTGAATCTGTAGGACGAGATTTCGTCCTACCTCAATGCATTCAATGGGTAATGCCGACGTTCCAAATTGGTCAAAGCTACACTCTGTATTTTCTGTATAGAATGCAATGCCTTACACACCAACACAAACTCAAGATAAACAATTGCATCTCATAGTTTACTAACACACACTGTGCTTTGTCTGCAAGTCTCAACTCGTGCAAATGGTGTTCATTCTTATTGCAGGAATTGCTGTGAATCAAGATCATGTTTCATGCTGGGTTTTCTTTCTTCGCCTAAGTGGGCTGTCGAAAACGTCTGCTTGCGCTCGATATCGCGCCAGCGTTTGAATCGTGTCCATCACGCATCGATCTTCATCGACTCTTCCTCATCAAGTGCAGTGTCCGATGCCTCTGCATCAACGGCGGCCTCTCGTTTGACCGTGTTGTCACCCTCACGTGGCGCGTCTAGGCAAGCAAGCTTTGGTCCTGTGCTCGCTGCCCCTTGATGTCTCACAGTCCCTGTGGAGTCGCACACTGGCGCCCGCATGCCGCGGTAGCGCTTCTTGCGCGATTTCGGCACATACCAGGATGCTCTTCGCGACTTGGGTTTGTGATGTCGGCGACACTGCTCACTGTACGTGTCCACTGAAGCGACGTCGGGGTCCATGTCTCCAAGCTCACAACTGATTCTTGCTTCGCCCCACGACTGAAAAATGCGCTTGCGTCTTTCGATACGCCGGTTGTTTTCTTCTCAGCCACTCGTCCCACAGCAATAGTTGAAGGTCGACTGCAATCATCTCTATAAACCAATGGCTGAAGATTGGCTGCAACATACGAAGGCAAAGCGCACTCACCATTCGCCGTTTGGATCTGCATTGACATGGCGGTACTTTCTTCGATGTAGCCACAAAGCTATAAAGCTACAGCACGGCTGGCAACGCTATCGATGACGTTGAGAACACACACGCTCTGGAGTCACTTCGAGTGGATGCCTAACATACTCAGTAGTTTAGCACTCCAGCACTGTAGTTTGGCTTTTCCTTGGCTCGTCCAGCTCATTCACTACGAACGCAGCAGCACTGGTTACTCGGAAATTAATGCTTTCCATTCCCCCAAGTCACGAACCAGCTCTTTCACGAACGGATACTTTCTCGAGCGAGGTCGACCAAGCGCGCGCGCAGTGTCCGCACTTTCACGATAATGTTTCAAGAGCCACCCAAGGCACTCGACACCCCACTGTTTGCCTCGCAATGGAGGCCTATACTCACAGCACCCTTCCGCTCGCAAGAAATGAAGACACCAAAGTGCTCGTGGTTCGCAGCCAGCAGGATGGCTTGCGACGTGCATCCTTCGCTTCGATTGCTGTCCAGGAACTGCACGATGGCAAGCGAACCGACTTCAGCTGCATTGTCCATCGCAGCTGGTGTGCAGCCTTCACTGCGATCCTCGTGCAGCCATTTCACGACCTGCAAGTGGCCGTTCCCAGCCGCGCGGTCCATCGCATTCGTTGTGCAACCTTCATTGCGATGCTCGTGCAGCCACTTGACAACCTCCAAGTGACCATGCTATGCTGCACGGTCCATCGCGGTAGCTGAGCAACCTTCGCTGCGGCTCGTGTGAAGCCACGTCACGATGTCCAGACGACCATTTCCAGAAGCATGATCCATCGCAGACGCCGAGCAGCCTTCGTCTCGGTGAGTGTGAAGCCACTGCACGACATCCAAGTGTCTATACAGCGCAGCATCATCCATAGCAGAATGCGTGCACCCTTCAGACCTGTTTAGTTGCAACCATTTTACGATATCAAGGTGCCCTCGCTTTGCCGCCATATCCATGGCTTGAGTGGTGCACCCCTCATACCTATTCTCATGAAGCCACTTGACAGTGTCGAGGTGGCCATGCTTAGCAGCGTGGTCCATCGCATCAGTCGTGCAACCTCCACTGCGGCTCTTGCGGAGCCACGTGACAATACCTAGGTGGCCATGCTCAGCTCACGCAATCCACCGTGCGAGACTCGAAGCCTTCCACATTGTTTTCGTGAAGCCACTGGACGATTGCCAAGCTGCCGCTGATGACTGCGTGGTAGTGCGCAGACGTTTTCAGGCAATTCCGAAGTGAGTGGCTTAAAAGCCACTGCTGCGCTACGAAGCTGAAATGGCGTCGATAAAAGAACCTGAGAGCGATGGTACTACCGACGTATCTGCTGGCGTACAGGTACTCGACGACCTGGAGATGATTGCGGCGAAGCGCAAACGAGAACGCGTTGCTGGTTCGTGCGGCTTCCAACACACTAGTGGCTCCTGCGTATCAATCTTGTTCAAGAATTCGAGTGTGAATCCACTGCACCATCTCGAAATGGCCCTTTGCCGCGGCCTTTTCAATCATTTCCACCCATGCGTTTGCGAAGCAGTTTTCCACGTTTTGCCCATAGAGCCAATGTAGCGTGTTCAGGTGTTCTCCCCGAGCCGCAACTACCATGGACTCAGCGTGCCACGTAATCCTCGATGCGAAATGCCAAGCAAACCATCGCAAGATGTGCAATTTGCCCACGCGAGCAGCGCGCCTGCATCCAAGCGAGATGTTCCCCGTCGGCAAGTACGTTTTCAAGAGCCACTGGAGTATGACGAGCTCATCGCGAGGCAAGCTCACGGCGTGTTCAAGCGCCTTCCGGAGCAGAAATGCCCTGTGGAAGCGGTCAATCGCGGGCGACTCGCGCGCGTGCAACCGGCGCAGCAGCGACGGAAGCGATGGCGATCCACAGTGCCGCTCTACTGCGCGCGGGATGCTCCACTTCGCATGCAGCGGATTGTCGAGCAAGTCGCTGATCTGCGTCATGACGTGCGATAGCGCCTGCAGCTCGGGACACTCCAGACGCACCACAGCCGCGACGCACGTGAGCGGAGGCAGCATGCTGCGAACAGCGGGAACTCAGTCCTGTCGTCCTCTTTTTCGGGTGCATTTTGGGAGAATCCGAACCAGAATCCGAACAAAAGCTCTGCATCAACTGTAAGAGTTCTGACAGTAGTGGTAAGTGCGATCCTGTCGTGTTAGACTACCCGGGAGTCATTGCTATCGCTGCTCGAAAAGCGCATTTTAGCGAGAGAGCGCGCGCCCCTCCCTTCTGTAGTGCTCACTTTTCCACACGCGTTGAAGGCAGCAACCATGGCGGCCGCGGGCATGCGCTTCTGTCGCGAATGGTACGCTATTCCTGCACGCGCAGCGAGAAAGAAAGAAAGAAAGAGAGAGAGAGAGAGAGAGAGAGAGGGACTCGCGAGCGTTCCCCACGCGCCTCGTGTCCCTCTCTCTGCGCTTTTCGTGTCGTTGTGATGCGCGTTTTGTGGGTCTGGGTGTGTTGTGTGGCCGGCCTGAGGCCATTTACTTACGGACGCTCCGTGTGTGCTGTTGTTACGATGTTGTGTTGTATTGTATGCGTGTGCAGCAACAACATGTTGTACCCGAGCCAAGACCGCGACTTGCGTCGTCTGACGTTCCGGTGCCGGAATTGCGGCCAGTCGGAGGAAGTCGAGGAGAACTGTATTTATGTGAACGAATTGGTCAAGGACACGCGGTGCGCTTTCGTGTGTTGCTGCATTAACTGTCAGTATTGTGGGCTAACACGAGCGCCGTGGCATGTGTGTATGTGTGTGCGTAGTGTGCAATTGGACGTGCTCCCCGGCGACATCATCGACGACCCGACGCTGCAGCGCGACTACGACGTGACGTGCCCCATGTGTGGCCACAACGGCGCCGTGTTCATCCGCTCGCACGACGGCGTCAAGCAGTCGACGCTCGGGCTCATCTGGGTCTGCTTGAACCGCGACTGTCAGGTCGACGAGGACGGCAATCGGCTCCCGACGTACCGCTGGATGGGCTAAGACAGCAGCGGACAAGGGTTCAGAGAGCCTTGTGTCGTGGGACACGCGGGTGCATCCGAACGCAACGCGCCACGCTCTTGACACTACTGGAAATGCGGCACGTGCAGCTCCATACAGCGGCGCCACACATGCACATCCAATCTCAATACACTCACTCGTTCGTTTGGCTCTTCCTTTCCCTTTCCTTCCCTTATTGCTTGCTCTCTCTCTGTCCATCATCCAATGCCTTCTCCCTAGTGCCGATTTCGCTTGTTTCACACAGTAAAAGCGACTCCGATCCCTAAACTAGGGTTCTGACCGTTATTTTCGGACGCCTGGTCCTAGTTGAAGACGACAAACCAGGACGCGCGCGCAGAGAGAGCGATATCCAAGGGGCCTTGCTGTTCTCCGCCATAGTGAAGGATCGTCCCCAAAAAACAACCGAACAACCACCGCGCGAGCCGCCGCCGCTGTCCGCAGACTCACACGCGACGATGGACGCGAGCCAGCTGCGCAACCTGGAGACGCTCTGCAAGGTGCTGTACGAGAGCGCGAACGAGTCGGAGCGCGCGCACGCGCAGCAGGCCGTGCTCGTTCTGCAGTCGTCAGCCGAGTACATCCCGCAGTGCCAGTACGTGCTCGACAACTCGAGCTCGCCCTACGCGCTGCTCGTCGCGAGCAACAGCCTCACCAAGCTCATCACCACGCACTGGAACAACTTTACGCCCTCGGAGCGCGTCGACATACGTACGTATATTTATATTTATGGCTGCAATATTCGTATTGCACGTGTGGGTGTTGCGCATTCGCTGATTGCTGGTGATATGATGCGATCACTGTGTCTGATATATTTTATTTGTTTTCGCGTGTGTGCACTAGGCAATTATGTACTCGGGTACTTAGCGCAGAAGGGGCCGACGCTCGAGAAGTTCGTGACGACGTCGCTGATCCAGATGGTGTGTCGCCTCACCAAGTTTGGCTGGTTCGATGACGAGCAGCACCGCGAGATCGTGAATGAGGTCACCAAGTTCCTGCAGGCGACGGTCGATCACTGCATTATCGGGCTGCAGATCCTAAACGAGCTCGTGACCGAGATGAACCTGCCCGTGGCGGGCCGCAACATCACGTTCCATCGCAAGATCGCCGTCTCGTTTCGCGAAGACTCGCTCTACCGCATCTTCCAGTTGTCACTGACCACGCTGAAGCAGTTGCACATGCACAACATCATCGGCGCGACGCCGACGCAGGAAGACCGCATGGGCGACCAAGCGCTCAGTCTCGTGATCAAATGTCTCTCGTTTGACTTTATCGGCACGAACCCGGACGAATCGTCCGAGGAAACGGGTTCGCTGCAAGTGCCGACATCGTGGCGGCCGCTGATCCAGGACCCGCAGACGATGCAGCTGCTGTTTGATTTCTACAAATCCAGCAACCCGCCGAACACGTCCAAGTGTCTCGAAGCGCTCATGCTCTTTGCGTCCGTGCGACGCAACCTGTTTTCTCCGGACAAGGAGCGCGCGACGTTTTTGTCGCAGTTGCTCACGGGCATCTGCGGCATCCTCACGACCCAGCAGGGACTCTCGGACCAGCAGAATTACCACGAGTTTTGCCGCCTCATTGGCCGCTTGAAGTCGAACTACCAGCTCTCGGAGCTCATCAAGGCCGACTCGTTCCAGGAGTGGATCGATCTGACGCCGGATTTCACGATCAAGTCATTTCGACAGTGGCAATGGTCGGCGAACTCGACGCATTACCTGCTGGGGTTGTGGGCGCGACTAGTGGCGGCATTGCCCTATGTGCGTGTCGAGACGCGTCCCGGGTCACCTACAACGTCGACCTTCTTGGACAGCGGCGTGCCGCAGGTCATTCAAGCGTACGTGCAATCGCGTCTGGACTCTGCGAAGCAATGTGCTGCGGACGACTCGCTGGACAACCCGCTGGACGATGAAGGCGGCCTGTACGAACAGCTCGAGAAGCTCCCGACGCTGTGTCATTTCAATTATCGCAAATCGGGGGAATACATCGTGACGGTGTTGGACCCGATCTTGAGTCAGTACGCCGAAGCCTGCAGCATTCTCGAACAAAATGGCGGCGACATGGGGGACCAAACTGTGCATCAGCAGGTCGAGACAATGGAAAACCAGCTCGCGTGGCTCGTGTACGTGATCGGATCGATCATTGGCGGCCAGACGTATGCGTCTGGATCGACCGAAGGTGACGAACTGGTGGACGCGGATCTGTCGCAGCGCGTGTTCCGTGCGATGCAGCTCACAGAGCACCGTTTGATCACGTCGGGTGGCCAGCAAAAGCCGAGCATGCACTTTGAGTTGGCGCTGCTATACTACTTTAGCAGTTTCCGGAAGAGTTATATCGGCGAGCAGCATGGTATGCCGTCGGCGCCTCCGCCATCGTCGAGCTTGCAAGTGTCGTCTCCGATCATGGCACCAACCGAGGCGTCGATGACGGGCAAGCACAAGGCGTACCAGCGCATGTTCGATCGCATGGGGTTTGGCGACCACACGATTGTGGTCAACATGATCGTGACGAAGATTGGCAACAACCTGAAATTCTGGGGCGAAGACGAAGTCGTGATCAGCAAGACGCTGGCGCTTTTCTTTGAGATTGCGTCTGGATATTCGTCTGGCAAATTGCTGCTGGGACTCGAGACCGTGCAATACCTCATTGGTCACCACACCGCCGACGAGTTCCCGTTCTTGGCTGTTCCAGCGAATACTCGACACCGCACGACGTTTCACACGACGATCGCGCGCTTGCTGTTCACGACTGCGTTTGACGAGTCCTCGGATCGCTTTGAGCGATTCATGGAGCCAATCGAGGGCGTGTTGAGTAAGCTGATGCAAACGCCGAACTTCCGCGTCCCCGAAGTGAAAGATGCTGTCATCGGGGTGTGCCGCGATCTGCGCGGCATCGTGCAGCAAACGCACAACCGTCGAACCTTTAGCTGCATCTTTGATTTCTTGTATCCAACATACTTTCCCGTGTTTGTGCGAGCCGCGGAAGAGCTCTACGACAACCCGTTCGTGATGACAGCGCTGCTCAAGTTCCTCCAGGAAGTCGCGTACAACAAAGCGCAGCGCGTGATGTTTGACCAGAGCTCGGCGAACGGCATCTTGCTCTTTCGGGAGTTGAGCAGCGTCGTGGTGGCGTTTGGGAGGCGGATACAACCACTGCAAGTGGGCAAGAATCCTTACGGCGAGAAGTACAAGGCCATCTCGCTGTGCTTGGGCATTCTGTACCGCGCGCTCGGCGGCAACTACGTCAATTTCGGCGTGTTCAAGCTCTACAATGACCAGTCACTGGACAATGCGCTGGAAGTGGCGTTGCAGCTCGTGCTCTCGATTCCGCATGAGGACTTGATGAACTTTCCGAAAGTCAAGAACGCGTACTTTTTCTTTCTAGAGATCTTGTTCCGTAACCAGATCGCATCGGTCGTCGCCCTCGACGGCGGCATCTTCAGCCAGCTCGTGACGTCGCTTCTCGAAGGAATCAACTCGTACGACCTGGCGATTGCGGCGCAATGTGCGACGGCCGTGGATCACTTGGCGACGCTTTACTACCACGAGATGAAAAAGAAGCGCGACGCGCCGATCAAACACGCGCTGATCGCGCACGCGCAAGCGAATCCAAACATGTGGTCAACTTTGTTGGCGTCGCTTTTCGATATTTTAATTTACGGAGAAGCGACGTCGCAGTGGGCGCTGTCTCGCCCTATTCTGAGTCTGACGCTTTGCAGCGAAGAAGCACTGAACGCGTACCAGCAGTCGCTGAGTTCGTCGCAGTCGATGGAGAACCAGGCTTTGATCGAAGAAGCGTTTGCGGCGCTGTTTTCGGACGTGCTCCCGAATCTGGAAGCAGCGAACCGAGACAAGTTTACGCAAAAGCTCGGCCAGTTCCGAAACACAGTGCGCAGTTTCCTCACGCTTCAGTAGACCACCGAGTGCACGAGGATTCAGGCTTCCGAAGAAGGAAGAGAAAAGAAAAGGAGAGGGTGTGTCAAAGGTACGCGGCCAGAGCACAACGTTATCTACGCACACGATTGGGGGGATGGGAAGTATGTTTGCGGTACGCAATGAAGCCATGTGCCGTGTGCCTCTCATTTGGTGGTGCTGATACCATAGGAATCGAGAAAGTAAATAGAATTATAATCAGGACGACAAGCAACTCACAGGGGGCGGGGCGATGCTGGTTGGTGGCGGGAATGAAGAAGCTCCAGTGGCGACGGCGTGCTCGTGATTGGGCTCCACCGGAACCCTGTGTGGATAATGCAAAGCAACACAAAAAAGAGGAATTTTATGTGCGCATCCGTCCACGTGGGGGTTTTCCGTTTGCATTGTTTGGTATCTTGCTATAACTACGACACGCTCACTACACAGTTGAGGACTTGATTTTCGTCAGACTTGCATCTCCGGCATCAGTGGCGAACTGGACGACGCGTGCACGGTCGAGTGCTGGAACGAGGACGTCGAGCGCGTTGACGCGGTGGACACCGACAATGACGTTGAGAGTGCGTCCTCGAAAGCAGTTTGGTACGAGCTCTGTTGCGCGACCACGAAACAGCATCAACACTGTGAGACTGGGGAATGCCAAGAACGTCTAGAATCGGCAATCGAACGTGTTTACCGGTATAGAGACTCTGGTCGCGATTGGGTATGTGATCTCAATCTGGACACGCATCGCACCCAACATGTGTGAACAACGAACGGCACGAGCAGCTGAGCAGGAAGGCTGCAAAGACGTACCCACGACCGGCCGCAGGAGCGCACAAGCCGCCACTCGACTCCTGCTCGCGCGAAGCACAAGCGCTTGTTGATCCGTCCGACCAGCGCGCGCACGTACTGCTCTGCCTGCTCACGCATCATCGAGTGCACAAAAGGTTGAGTCGCACGTGGTCGTCAGCTCTTGCTGTGTGGTACGAGAGAAAGTAGGAGACCAAGACGAACATCTTTGATGCAGAGGTTTGGGCACAAGAGCGAGACGCCGAGCGTGCACGGGCAGCAAAAGTAGCCGCAGCAGATGAAGAACGTGCACGGCCAGTAGCCCTTGAGCGTGTTGTTGATCTGGTTGATCGCCGTCTCAAACTCCTCGCGCTTGATCTGTTGCAAGGCACACACACGCACACACACACGTGATACTCGACAGCTGCATCCCCTCACAGCGCCGCTGCTGAAGACACAGCAGCATCCTACATACCAGGACGCTGAGCTCTACTGGGAACTCGCCGTCGTACGCGCTTGCGATGCCCGTGACGAAGCGCATGCGGGTCGGATACAGTCTCACGGCCGTGTAGTCAACGCCCTGTTGCTTCTTTGCGTGGGCTCCTTCCGACGCCGCCGGCAGCGGCACGGCGCCTGGTGTCGATGCGTGGCTGGCGGAAGCGAGGACTCCGTTCGGCGAGGAAGGCGCGCTTGTCGGCGTCGGGGTCTCCACCATCGTCGCGTTGCGAGCACCACCCGTGAGCTCACAGCAATTACCCGGCGCATATTGGATCCGGTGTCGTTTCGCGTCGAGCAACCTTCGCGCGACCTCGATGAAGAAAGGCCGCATCCGGATACCAGTTTCATGTATAGAGGTCATCGTTGACCAGAAAATGATGGAAGTTGACTGACAACTGTTTTGCTGGCTGTGATTGGTTAAAAAAAAAACATTTCGATAAATAAGCTTGTAGGAGTTGGCTATGCGAGTGCAGCAACCCAGCTCTCGCGTTGTTTGGACGACACGGTCTCACACAAAACGCGAGCACAACAGCACGGCTGGCCTATCGGCCAATACAGCAACGAACTCCCGTAATCAGTGTGCTTTTAAGATGCGAGAAGTAATGACCGAAGCCTCCATAAACAAGTTCGGGCATTCCTTGACAGTAATTTAGAGGCGACATCCTCTTCCACTTCGGATCGCTGCTCACCCACGTGAAGAGTGCGCGGATATGGCGGCGTGGCTGCGTGCGGCTGTGGATAGAGTGGTAGAGTGGTGGCGTGGTGACTGACAAGCGAAACGTGGCTTGGTCGTGGTGCTGGATTTTTCAATTTGACACATTGACCACCTATCGCGATTTTTGACCAATGACAAATGAATGGATTTCTATTCCAGTTGATCACAGCTCAATACAAATTGTAAGTAGCGGGTTGATGGACTTTTTGGCAAGCGATGGTCACCCGGCAATCGATGGGGGGGGGGGGGG
>JAADVP010000240.1:0-29019 GCA_023335675.1 Globisporangium solare | reverse complement strand
CGCGGCATAGAAGGCAGAGGGACTTCCATGCCATCTCTACTGTAACGAGTTGCGGTGACGCTGCGTAGATGGATCGAACGACAAACTGAGCGAGATCTCTTGCGCACGTTGGTGGGTGGGTGGGTGGCTCACAGTGTGAGAGATGGGAGAGGAGACAATCCGGTAGTAGCGCGTACTGTAGGTACTGCGGCAGCCCTGCCTATCCACCCCGCGAGTCTGTCGTGTGTGTGGCGTTTAGTTGTCGTTGCCTTTCCTCCTGCTGCGCCAATGCGAGCCATGAGGAAAGAGGAGAGCCAGGCAGGTCAAGTGGTAGCTCCGCGAAGACTTGGTTTGACAACGGCGCAACGGTTGGTCTACCGAGATCCGATAAGGTTTCACGCTGCGCACGGGAAGGACGCAGCAAAAGATGCTCCGCGTGCATGCACGTATCTACAGGGCAACTGGTGCGTGCGCAAGTGGACCGCAGGCCGTGGTATGAGTTATAAATTGTATAGTAATGAGTAAGCCCAACATTCGCGGTCGCTGGGCAGACGAGGAGCTGGAAGTTTTTTTTGGTTAGACGTGCATCGATCTGCTGTCCACTCCCAATTACTGTAAGCCTTCAGCAGACCCATCCAAGCCAAATTTTGGCCCGCCCGAGCCTGAGATCGTCTCCGCTACCATGCAGGAGGTGCCGGCGTCTCTGGTAGCAACAACAAAATTTCGGCGGCGAAGCTCGTCGTCTTGATGGAATGGACGCAGGAGCCTCGCACTTCGCTGCAGATCTGAGTTTTGTCTCTTGACTATTCGCGCCAGCTGCTCGAACCAAGTCGAGCCCTGTCATTACAACAACACGGACACGACTGGATTGCATTTCATCATCTCGAAAGGCAGCCAACAGCTGGGCAAGCCAGCGAATATGTGTGGCACGGCGGTGAACACTAGCCACTCACTCGTGCATTAATCTACGCGGCAAAGCACGACGACGCTTTGACAAAAAGGGCAAATCCCAAGCTGTGTCTTCACAAAAAACCAACAAGCGCGGCCAAATGGCAAAACGACGCAGCAACACCCGCATACGTACACAATGCGAGAGCAACCTAGGGTGGCTTCCCTGCCGCCAGTGTCGCAGCGAGGCTCCGCAACGCGCAGAAACGCCATCAAAGGGGGCCGAGCAAAGTGAAGGAATATACGCAGCGCATGATGGCACTCGCCTTGCGGGAGTAGCGTACCGTAGTCTGCCAAAAATATCGAACGCCCTGAGCGGCCGCGCGCCAAGTTTGCGAGCGCTTCTGATTTTGCTGGTACATACAATTGAAGGGCAACAATTTTCAACCAGGCATGTGCGCGCGCGGGAACAGGGGAAGAGGCGAGAATGGCGCGTCAGCAGGACCCCTGCACGCCAAACCTGCAAGCAGCGCGAGCGACAACACGACAAGTGCAAGTTGCTACCGTATGCAAGCAGGCAGGCATGCAGGCCGGCAAGCAGCCGCCGCCCAAGCAACCCCTTCGACCTGGCTATACGCAGACGAGTCAGACCTTGGGGGCGGCGCCAGAGACGGGGCCGACCAGACAGCCCTAGCCGCCCCTAGCCCCGCGTTCGCTGCTGCACTCGGTGTTTGTATGGTCGCGGGCTGGTCTCTTCGCCGTCTCTCTCATTTAATAATGGAACGAGAGGGAGCGTGATGGATTGATGGCTCTGTATCAGACCCGCGTGCCCACACATATCAGTCGACCCGGCGCGGACCAGCCGTTTCTTGAACAGAGGGAATTCTACCAACGGTAGAACGACCACTCTACCCTCAAACCAAGTCACGCGGCGCGTTTCCTTCGAAAAACCAACACTACCAAACAAAAGGCCCGCCCTCCGAGCTGGATTACTATTTCGCGCGTGTGTGTGTGTGCGTGTGCTCAATCCGCTTTGCCATAACGCGATTGCGAGCGTCCGAGGCGCTCGTTCGTCCATTTACTCCCCACTCGCTCCATCGCCTCGCTGCTGCCGCCTGACAGGACCGAGTCTCTCCATTCCGAGGTGGACGGAGGTGGCTTGAATCGGCGAGCGAAAAAAAGGTGCTTCGTGTCGTCGGGTTGTCGTCGCGCGACCCCCCGCTGCGCCGGACTCGACCCTCGCGCCAATCTACGCCTGCCCAGTTTGCTGCCAGTTTCGGCGCTGCTCTACGTGTCTGTCTGCCTGCCCGCGTCAAGTGAGGTGAGCTGGAGGAGCCTCGAGGCGACGCACAGAAGCGAAAAGCCTGGGTCGCGAGCAGAGTCTACCCTCCTGCGTGGTGCCTCGTAGCTCCTGCTTTGCACCCGCTCGCCTGCAGCTCGCTCGGCCAGAATCTGCTTGGTCAACACAAACGCAGCTGAGGTGGGATCGCGCTTTCTCTCTCTCTCTCGGTCGACCGGTCGATCGGTCGAGTGGAAGGGGCAGCCTGTCAGGAGTGGAGCAAGGAGTACAGTACGCCTCCTGTCGACTGCACTGGCTGGCGCACGAGAGGAGGGAGGGAACAGAATCGCCGCGGGTCCCAGGGTGTTTCGTCGGTCGGGCTCGCAAAAATCAAGTCGGCTTCCCCCGACAAGCAGCCACAAGTGCACTTGCGCCGCGCCGTGTGCGTTGTCTCTGGCTGAGGGCTCGGTCGGGAGTAGCGTCGCGCTGTTGGATTCTATAGTTTGTTCTTGTCGCTGCTGTCTGTCAACGCCACGCACCCATCGCATCTTGTCTCCTGCTTCATGCGTGCGTCTGATTCGGATTCGGACGTTGCTGCCAGCGTGTCGCCATCGAGCCGCAAGCCTCGGTCGCGGTCCACAACGCGTCGGTCTCCGTCGTCGCCGCTTGCCGTGTCGGTATCCATGCCCGCGTTCTCGAAACACGGCACGACCTCGAGCCACCCGGCGGCGTCCGCGAACACACAGCAGCCCAAGCGCGAGTACCGCGGCAAGTGTCTGTATCAGTCCCGGAAATGCGAGAACGAGCGCGCGCTCAAGCGCAACGGCAAGGCGCACAACCTCTGCGACGAGCACCGGTCTAAGCAAAACCAGCACCAGCGCAAATTCGACGCAAAAAAGTTTTCGCGCAAAAAGCGACGCGACAGCAACGTCAAGTCTGGCGACGACGACGATGACGATGACGAGCATGAGGATATGAAAGCGGACGTGGACGCGTCCAAGGACGACGGGACTCCGTTGCCGCTGCAGCAACCTCACAACACCCATCAGCACGTCGAGACGCAAAGCGTGCGGGCCGCCGTGCCGCCGCGCAAGCGAAGACGCGTCACTGACGAAAAAGCAACGTCCGAAACGTACACGAGAGGAGGCAGTCCACAGGATTTCCACGTCTCGGGGTACCACCAGCCGCGAGCTACGATCCAGCCTCCCATGATATCGGATCCACGTACTGCACCCGGAAGCGGATGGAGGCCGCCCTTTGCAGTTGTTGACCTCCAGCCGCCACCGCAGCTTCAGCATCCCTATGGACAACAACCAATTCACCGTCGTGCGCCGTACTCGCCTGGGTACACAAACCACCAACAGCAGCCTCAGTACGATCGACCGTCAGCTGTGGGCTTAGGCGAACGACTGACCATGAGTCGTCCACCCGCGCCACTTCGTCCGCTTGCCGCCGTCACAAGGTCTTCACCACCAAGCTCCAGAATACAAGTGAGCCAGCTTCTCCACAGCGAGGGCGATGTTCCTGGGCCCCCACAGCATCGCCAGCACCATGGACACGTGCCAGGCACAGCGTCATACAGTCCTGGTCCGCAGTATGGCCGTCATCCAGAAGATATATCGCTTCAACACCAGCGACAGACTCAATCTTATCCAGTACGGCAGCACGAGTACTCGCGGTATCCTGAGGCGTCTGCTCGCCCAAGCGTAGCCCTTCCTCCGAATTCAAGCGGCTTCGACGCGAGAGTCTCGCCAAAGTATACGCACTCGGAGCTGATCGCAGCGACTGTTCTGGTGCCAGCTGGTACGGTTCCTACATCGAGCGCCGGGGGGCGGCATACAGCAACGCCACGCGGGGTGCCAGCGATGCCTCACCCCACGTCGTACGCCATTAGTCCGCACCACGCGAGACCCTCGACGTATGAGCACCAGGCAGATAAGCAGCAGCAATACTATTTAAGAGCGCAGCAGCAGACTCAGCACCACCACCAGCAGCAGTATCCGGCCGAGGATGAGCGGAATCGAGCTAGAACCAGTCGCGCGGAATCGCACCTTCCGGGGCCACCACGTGAAGGCGGATCACCAAGTGTCAGGTACCACGCGTCGTATGGCAACCCACAGAGACCATCCAGCACGCACACTTCGCCTCCTACTGCGCCACCAGCTTCGTTTTCGGCGCTACCAGGCCCACGCAAACTGCCATCATTGGCGCCGCCCCAATTCTCGCAGCCTCCATCTCATCATGCGGCTTCTTCAATGACGCACCGTTCGCCGGGTCTCTCGGGAGTGCCTCCCCACCAAAGTCAGCAGCACCCGCATGCGCGTCATCCGCATCCTTCGTCGTCTCCGAGACAGATTCTGCCATCCTTGGCACCATTTCGCCAAGCTCGAGGCTCCTCTGGAGCGCGTCCAGCGTTCCAAACCCCAACGTCGTCCGCTTGAGGTGGCTTCGTCGTGCGGTGTGCATCTTCAGTGTTGTTGTCGGCGGTCGTCAGCCGTCAAAGTGAAAACGGTCGGCAAATCGACAAGAGCATGAGCGTCTGTAATAACAGAAATCGGCGCCGTGCTGTCTTAGTAACCCAAATAGTCCACATAATAATTCGCGGCCTGCCTTCGTGTTTTCACACCCAAGTCGGTTCTCAGATCCCCCTGCAGCACTTACTCACTTCACAACAGCCTCGCGACTGTGTTGCCGCTCTTTTTCTTGAACACAATCTCGTCTTTGAGCGCACACGCGTCGGTTTTCATCGTAAACGACCGCGAGTCGATCGCTGTAAACTCCCTTTTGCCCGTGTTGTACTTGAAGAACTGACCGATGACGTCACATGTGAGCACAGGCGGCGAGCTCGGGGTCAAGGCAAACAGCTTGATGACGTGCTGGCGGTCCGTGTGATGCTCGTACAATGCACGGAATTTCAGCTCTCGTGCTTTTCAGTAGCACGATGAAATTCTCACACTTCGACAGCGCCATGGCTTGCAGCGCCGCCAGACGGTCTCGCTCCATCGGCCCACCAGCTGACAAAGTATACCCCAAGGCGTTCTGAATCGGTTTCCGGTTTGAGGGCTTCTTGCCCGCTTTAGCTGCCGGCAACGACGTGGTGGCGGGGCTACTTGTCTCGTGCTCCGTCGCTCCTCCAATTGCAGTGTCGAGCGCGTTTTCTGAAGTGCTCTCTTCTGCTTCTGCTGTTGCTGGAGGTTGGCGAGGGACTCCTCGTGCGCTTTATGCAACTGCAGCAGCTTTTTCTGCCGAAGTTCAGCGAGTTTTTCCTCCCGCGTTGGCTGGTGCTGCTGGCCACCAGCAGTTGTGTTGCGTTTGGATGTTGGGCCCTCGAGATCGATCGAGATAAACGTTGCTACGTGAGGTGTCTGTTTGCTGCTTTTACCTCTCAGTTCGCTCACGTTGTGGGAGTCGACGAGAGCTACAGCGTCTGAGGTTTCAGAGTCGTTGTTGTTGCTGCTGCTGCTCCTGCTGGGCCTGGGTGAGTTTCTCCTTGACGTGTCGTGCTACAAATGTGCATCGTGTGTATCTTCGACCGAGCTATTGTCTTTCAGTGTTCTTCCAGCATCACGACCCAGGAGCGATTGCGTTTTCTGTGCACGAATGGGAACGTGGCCATGAACGTTGAATGGCGTCGTCTTTAACGACTCATGGACAGTGGATTGAAGCGCGCTGGCAGGTTGACGCAGACCCACTTTGTCTTTTCCCGTATTCTGATTCTCATCTTTGCGCAAGTACGACGTTCGCGTGCTTGCCCATTGGTTTTGAGCAAGATCGTCGTCACTGTCACCATCGCAGTCATCCTTCGCAGTAAACGACCACCGAGAGGGTTGCTTTGTTGGCAGAAGCATGTTGTCCGAACTAGATAGTAGCTTACTGCCCTCACTGCTTTCTTTCGTTCGAATCATACGTGCGTTAACAGCACTCGTAGTTTGTTTTGCTGGTTTGGGACTCTGTGCTCGTTTGCGGTCTACGGATTGAGGCGTAGGTGGCGCAGCAGCCCATTGAGATCTTTTGGCATTTGAGTCTTGACTGTTCGTAAGACTGCGATGGAGGTGGAGGAGGTACCTTCGCTTGGAATTTCATTGATACCTTCAGCTCTTGTCTTTGCTCCGCCATGCAGTCAACCAGCTTCCGCGTGGTTTGCGCCTCGACAACTGAATCCTCAAATGTGTGCGCTGGTTGTGGTTGTTGCCCGTCTTCACGTATTCTTCCATCTGTGTGGCTTGCGCTCGATTGGATGCATGGTGTCGCTACCCCTCCAGATCTCTCCACAAACTCTCGTGATGCTTGGAGTAGCTTACCGTTATCACTCGCCAAGACTCCCAACATTTTTTTCGAGTTCAAAGAAGCTGGGGAAGGCGGTTGAGACGAATTTATAAGGGAGCTTGGTAATGAAGGATGCACAATTGGATCAGCGGTATTCGTACTTGATATTTCGACCGTCAAGTGGGTTTGCAGTGATGGTTCGTCACTTTCTCGAACATTCGCCAGATCTATTGGACGATGCTTATTCGACGCATTAACACGAGCAGTTGGGACCTTTGGACCTCTGTCTGTCGCAGCAACGTGTCGACGCATACCGCAATTTGGCATCTGCGCACTATCTGTTGTCGATGGCTCTGCCTGCAGAGTCTGCGCCGCACATTGAAGTTCCCACCAGATGCGATTGCCTAGCTTGGACTTGTAGTTCTTAAGACCAGTTTTGGCCACTTGCAAATTGCCGACGTGGTTTCGGTTTACAGTGGCCACTGACCTCGGTGGTTCCAACGTTGTTGCCTCTGGCGCCTTCATCATGTCGCTCATAATGGTTTCAGGATTAGATGTATCTGCAGTAAGTTGCTGTGTCTCGTAGGGATCTAGATCATTGCTCACACACCTGTCTTCTTCTTTGTTTGACAGCAGCAACGAAGATGCAACCTGAATAATTCGAGCCGAATTCGCTGCAACCATGATTGCGCTCGGAGTAGGTGACTGCGTCAATTTTGAGTCTTCTTGCTTTTCTTTTGCTGGCTTCTGCAAGAACATGAAGATTGACGGCGCGGTCTTGACGTCGACTTCTCCTGCGTCCGCTGGCGCCTTTGTATATTTTGCACGAGGATCTTCGTTCCCTGCATCCGTTTTGACTACAACAGGAGCGCACACCAAAGTCTGCGCTGCTGTCGAGGATTTATTTTCCTCGTAATCTGGACGGACATGAGAACGCAATTCTTCCTTTTCAGCACAGTCGCATGAATTCTCACTGTCTTGCGAATTGCGGTGGTTGGCACTAACTGGCAATTTGCTCAGCTTACTGTCGAGACTTCACCATGTGGCTGCAGCGTACTGCGCATCGCTCTCGTCATATCGTTCATGTGATCGCGCTTTCACAGGACGAAAACTCGAACACGACACCGATATAATCGGCCGGGAGGATATAGCGGTTGTGCCAGTGACTACACGCTCCTTATCGTCACGTGCGTCGGCAATACAAACTTTTAACGCAGACGTTGGGGCTGATGCAATCTCGTAACCTCCGCTTTGGTGAACCTCTTCATGCATACCATCGAGCGGATTCATGTCTGGTGCGACTGAGGAGTCTCTCAGTAGGCGTACTTTTTCTTGACTCTCCAATGGGAACGTGGATATAGATCGGATTGCTGAGCTTTGCGCTTGAAGGGCTACGCGCGCAACACACTGCTGCAGCTGCTCTTCCTCTTGTGCTGCTGCTAGAGGCTGCTCGTATTGAACTTCTTCCTTGTTCGCGTGTTCCTTCACAAACAGGGCAACGCTCTCTCGAGGAATGCATCGCGCTTGCTTCTCGGCTTTTTCCACGTCACCTTGCTGGTTTGATGGTGGCGTTTTCTTTATGTTGATGTCTGCTGTTGCACGCCACGAAAGTGTCCAGGCGCCGTAGATCGCGTCAGTCACATGCATTGTCTGGACCTCGTCGCGCAATTTCTTCAACAACTCGAGCACACTCTTCACCACTTTGACACGGTCAGGACACACATACAACAAATACTGCTTCTTTCCACTATTGTTGCTGTTGCCGCCATGAAGATTGTCAGCAGGAAGCCACAAAATGGCTGTTTGAACCGCGCTTTGCTTCGCACTCGGAGATGTCAGCGACAAGAGGACGCAAACACTCGTATTCGTTTCTCGGGCTCGCTGCTCGAGCTCCAACAACTCCATCTCGAGCATATCAGCTACGCTGCCCTGCGAATCCCACGTCAAGTCTTGAAACACCAGACCCGTGATCATGGCGTCGTCAGGGCGATCCCACTCTGGCTTACGCTGGATGATTTGCATTTGCTTGAGTACTTTGCGAGGATCAACGGACGCAGTATTCTTGCTCGCAGCATTGCTACCACTGGAAGCTTTCCCGATCTGCTGTCCTACCCGGTGCGCTTCCACGACGATGGATGCGAGCGCGTCTTTTGTGCACACCTGGCTGGGCGTCAGAGGAGAACCGAGCACGTGGCCAGCAAAGCTAATGCACGCGCCAAGCGAGGCTTTGTAGCTCAGCGGAGTCTTCTTGGTGCCCATTCTTGTCGCTTTGAGGCACAAGAGAAAGTTCTCTGTCCAGGTAGTAGCGGGTTTCTTGGAGCAGCACAAGTCCATTTATAGCCTTAAACATAATAAAACGACGTCCTTCTTTCACCTTCTCTCCCTACACTCCACAAGGTTTGTTATTAGCGAGGTGTTTACTTGCATGGGATGCATGGAAACGTTCTTCTCACGGCTGCTGGTGGTGCTGTGGTCGACCTTGCGCTTGCAATTTCGCCGCGAGCCGCTCGTTCTTCTCGCACTCGCGCTGAAATTCTCGGATCGCGTTGACGTACGTGCGCTCATTCTCCAAAAGCACTTGGTACTTGCTGTCGAGGGTCTCCACGTTCGCCTGATGATCGGCACGAAGACTTTGCTGCTTCGTCACTGTTTCCTGTACATTTTGAATGATCCCGTCGAGCTGCGCAAAGAACGCCTGCGTCGCTGTCTTGGAGCTCATCGCGACGTCAAAGTTCTCGTGGATACTGTTGATGAGCGAGATCTCCTTTTCGAGAAACTCCTGCGTTGTCTGCAGCGTGTTGTACGTGCAATAGTACTTGCGCGTCTCCTCGAGCGTCAGCGCGACTTCCTCATACAATTCCAGAAAGCGCTTTTCATATTGGACGAGCTCGATCCGCGTCGGAATCTCATCAATCTTGCGCATCTTGAGCTGGATTTCGCGCGTTTGCTTGGCCAATGCGACTTTCATATCTTTGTGTTTGGCCGCCATTTGCGTGTGCATCTGCTCGATTTCATGTAAGCGGAGCGTTTCTTCGTCTTGGTTTGCGGCGTCGTGCACTGCTTGCTCCTTCAAGTGAGCAATGCGAGCTTGGAGGGCATCCAGTTCGGTGCGGCAACGTGCGCGGAGTTCATTCTTCTGGCGCTTCAGCGTTTCATTCTTGGTGACAAGTTGTCGCAACGTTGCCAATGCATGCTGCTGCGAGCTCGGGGTCTGCGTTTCCTGCACATCCAATTGGTGCAGCTCTTGCTCCATGCTAGCGATCGCCTCGTGGAGCACGTCTGACTGCGAGCGCGCATCGTTCGTGGACGCTTCGAGCGCACGCTTTTCGTCAATCAGCGCCTGCACTTGCAGCTCCTGCCCATGCAGCTCCAAGCGCTCGTTTTCGATTTGTACACTGGATCGAGACTTGGTTTGATGAGAAGCAGAGGAAGACAACGTTCTCGTCGATGCATCTCCATCATCTGGACTTTCTGGCAGCTCTGGCACCGACACGACTTGTTGAAGAAGTTGAAGCTCGCGCTCTTTTTGCTTTTGGAGCAGAATCTGTTGCTCCGCCATCGCCTGCTTCATTGCTCTCTGGTACTGCACGTCGAATTCCGCAGCACGTGGATCCACAAACCGCTTGGACGAGGCGCTCCGTTGCTGTTTACCGCTCTGACGCGGTCCAGTCGCAGATGCGCCTGCAGCAGCAGCGACTGCAGCCTGGCTGGCGAGTTGCGCCATCAAGTTCATGGGTGCTTCGCCGCCCTCAGTCATGCGTCCTGCTGCAGCAAACAAGGTATCGCTCGCGGTCCCACCGCTTGCGGACTTGACTTCATCGAGCACTGCGACACACACCCGCTCGCCGTATTCCAGCAGGCAACGCTGGACCAGCGCGTCTTCTGGCTCCTGCTTCCAATCTTCGCTGAGGTATTGCCACTTTCGACGCGGACGGTACGCGTTCTGCAAATACGCGACTTCTTGACTCACTGTAAGCAGCGTCTTGATGTGGTTCGGTTCTGCTTGGTTGTCGAGAACGCTCTGGTAGCGACGATGCTTGCGGATACCCTCCAGATGCGGAACTGCGTGCTGCTGCTGATCAAGGAGCCACGATACAAGACGGTGCACCGTGCCGATATCCCCAAAATCCTGTAGCAGCAGCTGATGCGGCTGGATCTGCACGGGACACGCAATCGGGAGCGCTTCAATGCGCTTGACCACTTCCTGCGCGAACCCGAGGCGAGGCTTCATCTTTGCATGGGACTGGAAGAGCACGTCCCAGTGCACGCGACCTTGCGCTTCGTCTTCGCGCTTCACGAGCTGCTGCAGCACCCATACGACGCCACCGAGCACGCGATCGAACGCGCCCCACTCGCTCGCGTGGGCCTTGGCGAAACCTGCGGCTTCCAGCTCCCGCAGGATCTTAGCGAGCCGCGCCGCCGCGTCGCGTCCGTACTCGTCCGCGAGCTCAAACGAGTCGCTCTCGTCGGCCACGCGCGCGATTCGACTCGGGTCTGTTGCGCGCTGGAGCGCGTCATCGCCGTCAGCAGCTTCGTGGTCTGCGCGCGACGAAGCGCGCCGCAGGGACGAAGGACGCGTCTCGAACGTCGTGGCGCCGAACATGCTTCAAGCGACTGCGGATCCTCAATATTGGCAGGAAACGCAAAGAAGGATTTTGTGCTTTGTGTCCGGAATAGTGTGACCTACACAACTGTAGGATACAGTGCACTCCCTCGTTAAAGTGACTCTCTTCCCACATTTGTGTGCATCTATAGTGCCTCCTCGGTTGAGTAACATGATCGATTTTTGGACAGTCGAAAAAAGTGTGAACCACGCTAACGCAACAGCAGTACCTTGTTGGAGTGACACGCTTCCTCGCTAGAGTGACACGATGTGGCCCATTTCGTTCGTTTCATAGCCAAGGGCAATTGGAGAATTGCGCAGATGGAGACGGAGCCGAAGCAGCCGACGGCGGCGTCGCCGCGCGAGCCAACGGACCCAGCAGACGACAGCAGCAGCAGCAACCGCGACCTGACGTCGTGCACGTACTGTCTGGGCGTGAGCGTCTATACCAAGTGCGCGCGCTCGACTGTGGACGACACGCATGCGAGCTGGTAGTGACTGATGCATGTGTGCTGCTTGTAGGGAGATGCTGGATATGCGCGAGCCGCCGCGCTGCAAGGGACTGGAGCTGGAGGTCGGCGCGCCGCAGGATCGCGTGGAGACCATGAAGAAGCGAGCGCGTACGTGGAGTGGTGCCAGCTTTTGCGCAATGCTTTCATCGGCGCACTCACTGGTTTTGGTGTTTGTAGCTCCTGTGCGCAACGATGCATTCACGTTCCTAGGCATCGGCGTGTCGGTGTATTCGCGCGCGTGGATGTGCGAGGGCAAGCACTTGCCGGCCGTCAAGGGGCTCGGCGTGATTGCGTTCGAGGACGACCAAAACAGCGACCTGATGAAGGCCATCGAGGAGCGCAAGCGCATCATGCGCGAGCTGGAGAAAGAGCGTCGCCGTCGTCAGCACGGCGGCGTGGACGATGGTGACGACGATGAGTTCGACGACGATGATGACGACTTTGATCTCGTGGAAGAGCTCTTTGGCGACGACCGCGAGAGCGCCGATGCGCCTGCGTTGCTGGAGAAAGACCCGCTCGCGTCGGTCGGGAAGCCGCGATTGCCTCCTGTGCTGCCTACGATCACCTTTGGTGCGTTCGAGTAGCTTTATGGCCTTGGGTGGACTCAATGGGGCAGTGAGAGAGGAGCTGACTTTGTGATGTGTGCGGCTTGCTTGATGGGCTTTGTAGGAGAGCTTGTGGACAAGAGCAAGGAGAATGCAAAGGCGTCGGTGGACGCAATGTACAACTTTTGGGCGCGTCGTCTCGACGGCTTTGGCGAGCGGTACATGGACTCATGCCATCGTCTTTTCGCGCAGATGGAGAAGCAGGCGACGAGTGTGCCCCAGAACTGCCGGTGGCTCATGCATCGCATCGAGGAGACGATTCTGGGCAAAGGAGACGGCAAGAAGTGAAAAACAAAAGAGTGTGTATTATGGTAAAGGCATGAGGAGAAATTGCGGAGGTATGTGAATGTATGTGGATGCACATGAACAAATCAAGCATGAAGGAACGTGTACGTGCATTGGATTTTGTGCGCATCGCATCTGAGTCACGCTGCGAGCCCGTGGAGATTGAAGTTTGCGAGAACGAAGCCGTGCTTGGCGGCGTCAAAGGTAATCTCGTTCCATTCGACGACGGCAGGCGGTATGAATGGATCCGAGGTGCACATGTCGAGGTGCACGACAGCATCTCCGTGGCGACGATGGCTTGCGGTGTGCGACTTTTGCAGACGAACAAAAACATCGTCATCGTCATCACCATGGCCGATAGTATCCGACTTGCTTGTGTCCAAGCCTCGGTGGCTGCGCGGGTCCGCAGCGGCTCTTTGCTTTGCGGCGTCTGGTTCTTTCTTTTTGTGACGCAGCAGCACCTTCGAGCGCTTCGAGATCGTTGGCTGGAAGGTCAACCGAGGCACACTTGGCGTCGCTGCTTGGGCAGACACACGGAATACGTGAGTGCCGGGACAGGGAAATGATTCATGGGAAGTAACTATGTCGTACGTTTGCGCATCACCAGCATGCGCTCAGCGAGCTCGGACTGCAATCGACCGCCTCGAACGAGGTCCGCATAGATCTACGGGCAAAGGAGAGCACGGCGACATCCATTATCCGCTCTAGATTCACGTAAAAAGGCTACACGCATCGGACGAGGAACGTACTTTTTCCGAGCGCGGATTGATCTGTGGCGTGAACGTGGTCTCAGCTGCTTCCTGCGCTCGCGCGATCTCGGTGCGTGCTTGCTGTCGAAGCTTCTTGTCCTCGTGGTACGCCATCATGTCGTCGATCGAGCGCTTCATCTGGTCCTTCTTGCGCTGGATTGCAAACGACTGGTTCATGGTCTGGCACATCTCCATGAACCGCAAACATGCGGTCGTGTGCATCGTCGCGTCCATACTTGCTGATGGCGCAGTGCTGCTCGATGCAAGTTTTGAAGGACTTGCTGGATGAATGCCCCGAGAGTTGCAGATGCACGGCGTTTTCACATACGCCTCCAAGTCCAGCGTGCGGTCTCGTGTGCGCTCTTGCTCCTGTAGGCGCGCGTACCAGTCTCGTTGGTGTTGCTTGAGTGCCAGTAGCTTGGCTTGGCGCTCCAGGAATGTCGGCATCGCGCCTGTGAGTCGACGGCTTTTCCCGTTCAAGGACGGCGTGAACGTGTGTCCGGTTTTCTACGCATGAAAGCAAGAAGAAAACAAGAACGGCGTGAGCTGATCGGTCAAATGGGAGAAACGCTGCAGCGGTGCAAGTACTTCTTTGGACGCGGCTTCCTGGCGTCGCGCGGCGAGTTTGCGCGCTGCTTTCTTCTCCTGCATGCGGAACTGCTGCACCATTTGCTGGACTTTCTCGGGCGAGATCGACGTGTCGGCTGCTGGCCCAACTGGCACGTACGTTCCTGGGCCGTACTGGTGCTTACGCTGGCCAATGGTACTGCCGCCGTCTTGTCTCGAAGGTACAAAAGCAAAAGATTCCTGGGTCCCGACGACGTGGCGGCAGTTCGAGTGCGCCCATCCTGTGAAGAATACGACGAACCGCTTTTGACAGAAGACATTGGTGAACGTGTGGGATCCTGCCTGTTTCGTGAGAATGATGAAATCTCCGATCCATTGCTACTATAGGGAAAGAGACGCCGCTGCAGCATATCCAGGAGCTTGTCTTCTTTCAGATCACGAGCCGCACGGAGTGACGCAGACTTTGCGCTGGCACCAGCATGCCTGCTGCTTCCAGATCCGTGTGCGTCTCCGAACACCGCACGCGCAAATTCGACTTCCAGTTGTTCAATGGTCTCTTGTTCTTCCGCGTACGCGTCGTCGTCGTCGTCTTCATCATCGTTGTCATCGTACTCGCACTCGTCGTCCTCGTAGTCATTCATCTCGTCAGCATGCAGCGTCTCCTGCGCGCGCTGCAGCATCGTCACTTTGCCCTGCATCCGACTGGAAGACCGCGCTGGGAATCGTCTCTACAGCAAAGATATCTAAATACCTGCACGCAAAGCGACGCTCGTTTCACGTCGGGCACCACAAGTGAGCGTATCGAAAACCTCTGTGCATGGGTTAAATTTTTATTTACAGACTCTGTGAAGGAGCAGCAGAAGACTCAAGATGACGACGCCGGTTCCAGGATGTTGCCTGCGGCGAAGACGTTGGTCGGATCCAGTGCCGTCTTGATGCCCTGGATGGCGGCGATGCCAGGCTGCGAGATCGCCGAGGGCAGGAACGGGCGACGGTGCTTACCGATGCCGTGGTGGTGCGACAGCGAGCCGCCGTTGGCGACGATCGCACCAATTGCAGCATACTCGATCTGCTTGAACAGACTCAGCGCGTCCTCCACGCCGTAGTAGTAGAGACCGTAGTACACGTACACACAGACGCCGGTCTCGTACAGCTGCGTGACGCGGCACGCGATCAGCGGCGGGATGGTGACCTTGCGCTGCACGGCTGTCGTGTTGATCGCGAGCTTGACGTCGGTGCACAGCTGCTGGACATTGGACCACGGGATCGCGGTCTCGAACGACTCGCTCATAAAGTAGTAGTCGAGCGCAAAGTCGCGCAGGTACGCGATGATGTACGTGAAGAAGTACCCGCGCTTGCCGCTCTCGGCGCCGCCGACGAGGCCAGCGTGGCGCTTTGCGATCGCGTGGATCGCGGCTTGCTGGCGCTCGACTTCCTCCTGCGTGCCCTCCATCAGCACGGTCGCGGCGCACATCTGCGAGACCTCAAAGCCACAGATCTTCGTCACGTACGTCTTCTTCGCAAACTCGAGCACACCGTTTGTGAAATTGTGGCCAGACCCGGACGACGTCTTGAGCGCTTGGCCCAGTTGGAATTGCGCATTGTCCAGCAGACGGATCGACGCCGGCACAGTCTTCTCGCGCAGCACGTCGTGCATCGCGGCGATGCCGTGCGCGAAATTTGGGAACACGAGCGAGTCGTAGAGCTGCACTTTCGGGAACGTGCGGACTCGCAGCGTGACTTCAGTGAAGATCCCGAGAATACCCTCCGAGCCGAGCAAGAGCTGCGTCGTGTCGGGTCCCATGGACACGCGCGGCACGTTCGCAGACCGCTGCATCGTGCCCTGCGCCGTCACGGTCTTGACGTTCACGACGAGGTCTTCAATGTTGCCGTACACATTCTTCTTCATGCCTGACGCGCGCGTCGCGACCCAGCCGCCGAGCGTCGAGAACTCCCACGAATCCGGTTCGTGGCCGAGCGTCAGGCCCTTGTGACGAAGTCGCTCATGGAGATCGAGCCCCGTGATGCCGGCCTCGACGCGCACGAGCATGTTTTCCTTGTCGACATGCAGGATCGCGCGCATGTCGCGCAGATCGACCGACACGATCGCACGACGTTCGTTTGGGTTGCAGTCCAATGCATTCGAGACACTATGCAGCAGTCACGACAGAGTAAGTTAGAGATTGCGACACAATAGACACCAACTCAATAAGAAGGGAAAAAACACGTACTTGGTGCCTCCACCGTGAGGGATCAAGCAAATGTGAGCGCTCTGGGCGACGGCTTCGCGCACGAGCTGCTCGACCTGGGCATGTGACTGTGGCCACACGACTGCGTCTGGGATGCGCTCGATCTCGTTCAAGTGGCGTAGCCTGAAGATCTCCTCGCAGGTCTGGCCATGGCCATGGCGCATGCGCTCTTCAAGCGTCGCACTCGTTCGCATCGGAGCGCCCATATCGTTGGCGTCGCGCTGGCGCAGCTTGTCGAGAAACGCAGTCAAGCGCTGCTGCAGCTCCGGGTTCTCATCGACAGGCGCACCGGTGACGCACAGCTGGTTCACATCGATATTCGTCGCTGGAGACGTCTTGTCCGGGTCAATCCCGATCACCTTTGTGGCCCATGGCAGCAACTCCGGCAGCGTGCGATCTTTTGCCGTCGCAAACACTTCGCCGTAGCGCTCGCCCGAGAGCTCGATCACGCGGCGGTCGTTGATAAACAGCTTCGTGTCGATGTAGCCCCAGCCGTTCCAGCGGGTCGTTGGGTCCAGCGGCGCCGCCGTGCCCTTGGTAGCCCAGCTCACGGAGAGCGCGGCGTCCGCATCAGCCTGCGACGACGACGCGAGGCGGTCCGTCGAGATGTGCGACAGGATCGAGCGCATGCGCGCCACCGAGGACGGCGCTGCGTCAGCAGCAGCTGGTGGCGGCGACTGCGTGGCGGTGTGGGTCATGCGGCGCTTGAGGGAAGGAAACGAGCGAGCGAAAGCGACGAGTGCACTTGTCCGGCGTAGCTGCTCGTGTCTAATAGCAAGTCCCGCGTGGCGCGGTCGTTTTTTTTTTTTTAGTATAGACTCAGATCTGAGATCGCGCGGTTCAGCTGGAGGTTTCCGAAAGCTCATAGAAAGACTGCGCCAAACGCGTCATCGTCATCGTGGCCCATGTTGACGCACAGGAAAGTATGTTGCACGAAGGCAACGCAAGCGCAACATTGACAATGCGCGTGATGCCGTTTAATACCGAAAAGATACAAAGCCAACCAGCCAACATGCACTTGCGGAAATGCTGCATCGACGTGGACGCTCCGCTGACGAAGCGCAGGCGGCTGGTAGCGCTTGTAGCGACGCCAGACGACGCTACCGCTGCCGCTTCCGCTGCCGATGGCCACGCAGAGGCGCTCATAGACGTGCTGGTCTACTTCCACGGGTTCCCCGACATGGCCGTGCACCCAACGCAAGACGCCTTTGCCTCGCGCATGCCGTTGAAACTAGCGGACGCGTGGCTGGCCGCCAGAGGCAATAGCAGCGCATTCGTAGCTTTCAACTTTGGCGGCGTCCTCGGGTCGGATCATGAGCTGCGGTTCACGGACAAGACGATCTCACAGGAAGTGGACGACGCCGTCGCAGTGTGTGCATTCGTGAAGCGCGAGCTGCAAGCAGAGCGTGTCCACGTCGTGGGACTCTCGACCGGCGCGATCATTGCGAGTTTGTTGCGCGGTAAGCAAGACGTGGTTGACGTGGCGTCCATCGCTGTGATCGCAGGGCTGCTGGATCTACAGCGCGGTATTGAGTACGACTTCTCGCCTTTGCAGCGGATGCAGTTTGAGCGCGACGGCGCGTGCTGGAAAGATTTTTATCTGCCCACGGGCTGCACGATACTTCCGCTGAACGTCGAACTCTCGCTTGACGGCGAGAACGAGGCGGACGCTGAGGGCAGAGCGAGCGGCGAGACGGAACTGCCACGCAAGATCTTCATTCGGCTCGACAAAGCGTATTTTCTCGAGTGCCAGGACGGCGTACTCGACATCGAGAAGGCCGTGACCACCAGCAGCAGCAGTGGCGGCGGTCCACCGTTCCTCGTGATCCATAGAACCAACGACCAAAACGTACCTTTCGCGGACGGCGAAGCGCTCTTCGCAGCAGCGAGGGAGCCGAAGACGTTTGTGGCGATCCCAAGCGGGAATCACTTGCTGACGAACTCCAAGCACCTCAACAAGGCGCTCAACGCGATCTTGAGCCACACGAGAGGGTAAGAGCGCGGGTGCTAGCTGAGAGTGTAGGGAACCGCTTGGCAGCAACACGTGAGCGTGCAGGGACGCAGGCAAAGTCCCCAAATGTGTTTTCTCAACATCAGCTTCGTCAAGTTCAAAGTCAACGTCGACTTTTTCAGGGAGGATGAGGAGCTACGCATGCAGTTTCACAGGCATCCGCTGCTTGGCATTAATTTACAAAGTGTATGCATTTCGGAAAGGGATTGTGCCGCATGTACTGCATTAAGAGAGAGATACGACAGAAATCCACTGGGACCAGATGCTGCGCCTGAATTTATTTAACACGAGAGAGAGAGCGATGGACGCCGCTTTGCGAAAAACCAACCAACGTCGCGTCGAGTCCCCACGCGCAAGCGCCAACTATCCACGTGGCAGTGCCATCATCCGTGAGAAAATGGGTGCGCCAGGTCCCAAGCACTTTTAAAAGACACTGCGAGTGGGTTTCTGACGACCCTTCTTTCCAGTCACTCAGTGTGCGGCAGAGCGTGATACGCCATTGCATTACGCCGCGCGTGCATGATGGATACCCACCATCTTCTGCTTCCTCCCCTCCCTCCCTCCCTCGTTCGTTCTCGGCGGCTCCGAATGTCGCGTCCGTTTTCATTCGCTCGAAGCGAGCGTGACGACAAGAGTGTGGGTCTCCTCATCCGCCCCCTACCCCTCGCAGCTCCCCTCCAAGCAGAAAAAAATAACCACACAAACGTGTCGCAAACAACATATTCGTTTGTACAGGTTGCGACAAATACAAACCCAAATGATTTATCTCCGATATGACACATGCTGAAGGTACAGGATATTCGATTAAAAAGGTCCTTGCAAAACAGATGACGTCAGCACAAAGCGGCCCACCCACCCGCCCACCCATTGCATTGCCGTCGACCGTGGCGCTCATTCTTCGACTTGCGCCCAAGCCCCCAGCCGCCGCCGCCGCCGCCGCCGCTCTTCGCTCATCTTCTCGACCTCCAGCACTTCCATCATCATGTCGTCCGCGCCCAAGAAAGTGTGCCTCATCGGCTCGGGCAACTGGGGCTCGGCCATCGCGCGCATCATCGGCGAGAACACGGCGCGTCTGAGCTCGGTCTTTGCGCGCGACATCAACATGTGGGTGTTCGAGGAGCACGTGAACGGCCGCAAGCTCACGGAGGTCATTAACACGGACCACGAGAACGTCAAGTACCTGCCGGGCTACAAGCTACCGGAGAACATCATCGCCGTGCCGGACCTCTTGGAGGCCGTGCAGGGCGCCGACATCCTCATCTTCTGCGTGCCGCACCAATTCCTCGGCGGCATGCTCAAGTCGATCAAGGAGCAGGGCTTGAATCCGGGCGCAATCGCCGTGTCGCTCATCAAGGGCATCGATTTCGACGCCAACGGCGTCGTGCTCATCTCCAACATCATCCGCAAGGCGCTCGACATTGACTGCAGCGTGCTCATGGGCGCCAACGTCGCGAACGAAGTGGCTGCGGGCGACTTCTGCGAATCCACGCTCGGCTGCGCGGATTTGCGTCACGGCGCCTTGCTACGTGAGCTCTTCGACGCGCCAACGTTCCGCGTGGACGTCGCGTTGGACCCACACGGCGTAGAGATGTGCGGTGCGTTGAAGAACGTCGTGGCGCTCGGTGCCGGCTTCTGCGATGGTCTCAACTACGGTGGCAACACCAAGGCCGCGATCATCCGTATCGGTCTGAACGAGATGAAGAAGTTCTGCTTCAAGTACTTTGACGGCGTCAAGGAGGACACGTTCTTCGAGAGCTGTGGTATCGCCGATCTGATCACGACGTGCTTTGGCGGACGCAACCGCAAGTGCGCCGAGGCGTTCGTCAAGAACAAGACATCGTGGGAGGAGCTGGAGAACACGCTGCTGAACGGCCAGAAGCTCCAGGGCACGCTCACTGCCAAGGAAGTGCACCACATTCTCTCGGCGCACCACAGCGAGGACCAGTTCCCGTTGTTCACGGCCATCTACCGCATCGCGTTCGAAGGCGCCGACCCAAAGACGATCACGCAATTGCACCACGCCAACTAACTTAGCAACCGATGCGTTTTTGGACCATATTGTAGTCGTCAACGTTTTAGAAAATTAGATACAGAGTGCATATACAAAACGCCAGAAAGAACGAATAGAGACGCACGCTTTGTTTGGTGTTAGTCGATGCGAATGGGCGTCTCCGAGGTCATTTCGCGCACGTGGCGCAGACGCGTGATAAAGTTGTAGAGCGGCGCGTTGCGCTTGAGGCCCGCCACGTGGGTCTCGTGCGACTTGAGCATCTCCACGAGGCCCTCGTGCGCGCTCTGCATGCACTGCGTGAGCGACTCGTAGTACTCATCCTCGTATACGCCGCGCGAGAGCAGCCGCTGCACGGGCGACTTGCGCAGGCGGTCGAGAAAGCCGAACCAGTCGGCCATGTCCTGCGGCGTGATGCGCAGCTGCGTGTCCGCAGCCGTGTTCACAGCGTCGGCACCGCCGTCTAGCCAGATCGTGAGACAGTAGCGCTCGGCACGCGACGGCAGCACGCGGTGCAGCATCCAGTCGCTCATGAAGATCACCAAGCGGTCCATCTTTGGCGCGACGGTGACTGGCGCTTGCAGGAACGGCATCAACTGGACTTCACCGCCGTCACCCTTGGTCCACTTGTCGTTCAGATACAGCAAGCACGTGAGCTTCCGGCGGTTGGGCTTGCCCGGGTTGTCGTAGTGGCACGGGAAGCAGCCGCCGTTGCCGGCGTTGCGCTGCAGCTTCAACGTGCGGCCGGACGTGCTGAACTGCAGATCGTACTCGGGCATGTGCTCGGAGAAGACCTGCAGCAGCTCGGTCGAGTGGAAGAGCGCGTCCAACTCGGGCACCTTGGCGCGCAGGTGCGCATCGTGCAGATCGACTTCGTAGATGTTGGGCTTGACGAACTGCACGACCTGCGCCGCGTTGTTGCTCTGCGTCATCGCGAACTGGGTCTTGTTGGGTGCAAAGTGGTTATGCACGTGGAGCCACTTCATCTCGTCGAGCAGCGCGTTCGCCCAACTGTGGCCAAAGCAGTCGTCGAGCACGACGTACCCGTGCTCCTGCAGCGTCTCGCACGTCTGCTTGGTAATCAGCCGCTGGAACCGCGAGTAGTCGCGCGTGAACGGCGCCGAGTACGTCCCTGGGAACGCAGCTTGCGGCGCCATGGCTCAAGGGAAGAAAGGAACAGGTGGCGAACGGATCACACGCGGCGCAGTCGGAGAACGCGCGGCAACGATCCCATGCACCGTCCGCTTTGTCAATGCGCAGCGGAGCTGTTGGATCGAAGAGGTGTTACGTCCGCTCGTCCGCCCTCAGCCAGTCAGTCCGTCCGCCGTCGGGTCCGCCCAGACTCAGATGCGAATCTGATCCCTCGATTCGTTCTTATTATAAATCCCCCGTATATTCAATTGATAGTATAGTCTAAAGTCCGCAAGGACAATAAATCTCCGCAGCTTTGTTAAACAGCAGGCACGCACTGCGCATACCAGTCGTTGAAGTCGCGGCACGTGGCGCCCGCGACGCAGTTGGTGCGGCCCTGGTGGAACGCGCCGCCGCATTGGCTTCAGAGCGCGACGGAGTCCGGGTCGTGCACCGGCACGCACTGGAAGAACCAGTCGTTGATGACGTCGCACTGGTACCCGGCCGTGCACACGAGGCGCAGCGTGTCGTCGTTGACAGCAGCTCCATACTGCGCGTAGCTGAAGTCGCGGCCGCCGCACTGCTGCCACGGCTTGACCTTGTCGAACTGGGATGCGTAGTGGTCACCACTGCCACTGGATGCGTCAGGGGGGTCTGTGACTGGAGCTGTCGCTGTTGGCGCTGGCGCGCTTGGGAACGGTGCTGGCATCACTGGAGCTGGTGGCTCGGGCTCATTGGACACTGAACCAGAGCTACTGGGAGTTGGAGCTGGTGTCGCTGGAGCTGGCAATTCGGGCTCGTTTGAAGGTGATCCAGAGCTGCTCGAGCCAGTTGGAGCTGGAGCTATCGTCATAGGTGGCAGCGGTGGGACCACAACCATCACAGTGCCGTTGCCAGTCACCACGGAACTCACTGGCAAGCACTCGGCGAACGCATCGGCGAGCTGCATGCACACCCAGTTTTCGATGCACGTCTCATTGCCGGCGTAGCCGGTGCCGCCGCATTGCCCAAAGGGTCCAATCGCGTCCTTCCACATGTATGGAGTTACGTCGTCGGGCCAGGACCAGTTGGTCCAGTCTATGCCATAGCCATCGCCAACGCCGTCGACGCTGTCGCCCTCGTCGTCAAGGGACAAGCCGACGGCAGAGCCCTCCTCAAACCACATGAACGACGACCCGGACGCGTCACTCTGCGAGGACGACCCATATCCGTCGTCGTACTCGGGTGAGGACAGCGATTCCAACTCGCGGACTCGAAGATGAAGAGAAGGATTGGCGTGGACCGTGGCACCTGCGGCGAACGCAATCGATGCGAGCTTCCAGCGCTGCATGGACGATCGCAGGGGGGTGCAAGTGTGCGCGGCGAATGCGTTTGGCGTTGGCCCCTCCAGATAAGAAGGGAAATGCGCAAATGACAACCAGCCAGCTGGCTAAGAACCATATCCTTTGTCATGATGCAGGCGGAGAAAACTAAGATCGCGCCGATACCGTGCGAGGATCAAAAATACACTCACTCATCCGCGTCAAGAAGCCAGACAGCCACCGATTTAGCGTCTCCAAAATAGGCTTTGGGCTCGATACAGAAGACTTGGCTCCAGTTGCTATCAAACTATTTCGGAGGCTTTGGCGAAAACTTTAACGTGCTAAGACACTCAGCACAATGCACAACAGATTTTGGAAGAGAATCGTGTATATTTCAGCGCATTAAAGGTTTTCCATACATGACTATCGGCTACTTGCACATTGCAAAATAACAAAAAAGAAATCGAAAACGTGTGTGTGTGTGGAGTATCAGTGAGCTCGTAAACGAACCCATAAGCTTGTTTGACGTCATAATGTTCAACATAATCAGACGGCACTTCCTAAAGAAAAAGCTAGGATTTCATCATTCTCCACACACACACACACACGCGCAGCTCGACGTTCGTTTTTAAAAACGCGTGCACACACGCAACACACACTCACGCAATATAAATATGTGGTTTGCAGTCCCTCAGCTGGATAAGTGACATCAATGGATATCAGTGTAATTCTAGAGATAAAAGAATCATCGGGTCCGCTCGGCAAAAAAACGCTCTTCACACGCATACACTCAAAACCCGACGCCGCTCCGCCAGCACGCCCGACAGCGAAGAGCTCCGCGAGCGGCGACGGCAACAACCTATGAACAGGCTCGCTGCTTGTCTGTTGGACGACTAACAACTCCAACGCAGATCGCAGTGGCAGCAGCACAACGCAATGGCAGCAGCAGACAGCAATTGCAGCCACAGCCACAGGCTTCTCAAATGAAATGAAGGCCACAAGCGCTTGACGGCGGCGGCGGTTGGCGCATCTCCCAATGCGAGCCACCCGTTTGCTAGAAACGTTTTTACGCGTTGTAAAAAAGCAATGCGATCATCCGTACGTAAAAAGACATACGTTGAATAACTTACCTCAGTATATATGTTCACTACAAACTTCGAGAGTGAAAGCGTGTGTTGAGTGTTTGGAGCTCATTTTGCGCATTTCAAGACTTTTTAGAGGCAAAGAATCCTGTCACCATGCTTTGCTTTCGCGACTCTCTCACTTCGCATCAATGGCAGCAAGCGCGCTGTTGTTGGCACAGAGGCACCAATTCCGGCGAGGCGAGTGAACTTGCAACTGCTCCCTGTCTGTATCGTCAACCTGGGTTGGTCGTACGATGAACACTGGTATGCAAGTTGCTTCCCAGCAGTGGCAATCGCCTACTGTATTTGATTCTGTGTTTTTCACCTTCCGAGCCTGCCAGCCACACTGCTGGTGATCTTCGTCGGCATGATTCCGGATTTCTTCATGATTTTTTCGCTGATGCTGGTATCGCAGAAGCAATTGAGAGTGCATCTAGTGCACCTGATTTATTTCTCCGGTTTTTGCGACTCACTGTACTGCTTTTTCACGCATCGCAATGCATACAATATGTTCACCCAGTTGACTGGTACCATACTCGCCAAAACACTTCGTACACTTTGCCAATCAAAATCCGGCTTCCCTACCCCTGTAGCAATTGCACAACAGCAATGGGTACACATCCTTTATCCACCCCTTGCTCCGCTAGCGGCATTCGAATATTCGCCACCACAGACGCGCACACGCACGCGCGCGCGCACACTTCACGCCCCAGGATGCGCTGGAGCCGATTAATCTCCACGGCAGCGCTGCTCAGCTCTGTGAGCCTCAATGCGCTCGCTGGCGCCAACACCGCAGCCAAACTCCGTGTCAACGGGTGGTACGAATGCTCTGAGTCGGTCGCGAACGCAGACCCCGACGCGCCCCACGTCCCGTTTGAGTGCGCCGAAGTGGAAGTGCCGCTGTGCCACGAGGGCGTCTGCGAGAGCGACAAGAAGGTCGACCTCTTTGTGCGTCGACTGCTCGCAAACCCCGACACCCCGGTGGCCAAGCAGAAAGCGCTCTGGCTGCTCCAAGGAGGGCCTGGACTCTCATCCTTTGTGCGTACGTTCTTGCGCTGCAATAGTGAGTGTAAAGCCAATCAAGCTGGGCCGCTAATCTTGTCTGCTGTTTGCGTGGCGCTGTGGTTGCAAAGTGGAATATGACATGAAGGGCATGAACGCGTTCTTCCAAGGCACAGTGGACCTCTACACCGTGGACCATCGTGGTACCGGACGAAGCACATTTCTCGAGTGTAAAGCAGCCCAGGCGTACGCAGAGGGCGGGGCGAATGGAGTGGATATTGACTTTGTTGAGATTCCCAACTGTGTCCGGGACATCCTTTTCCAAATCGACAACCACACCGAGGCGTTCTCGACGATAAGCGCTGCAAAAGACGTCGAGTATCTAATCAACAATCTTTACGACGCTAGCGTGGACACCTATATTTATGGCGTGAGCTACGGTACGTACTGGACGGAGCGCATCATCCATTTGGCGTCCGAGGAAGTGAAAGGCTACGTCCTCGATGGCGTCATGCCTGACGACACGCCAACATTTGCGACTTGGAACTCTAAACGCATGTCCGTTGGTACGTCTCCTGTGCAGATGATCTAGAAGTCGCTAGAGATGTGTGTCTGTTAGCCTGACTTCTCTCCGCTTCGCTATGGTAGAGGAGCGCTTTCTCGCGGTCTGCGAGAACGATGAGTTTTGCAGCTCGAGACTCTCGGCCGAGATAGAGGAGTATGGAGACTTGAAAACAGCGTGGACTAGCATTTACAGCGACCTTGACGCCGCCCCGGTAGGCACGAACGAGTGCGCCGACTTGCTTCGCACTGCGTTTAAAGTTGAGAAGCCATCGTACGGGCTGCGAGCTTTCTTTGCCGCGGAATTCATCGGTGCTGTCCACAAGCGGATCCTGATCCCCGCGATCATGCATCGTCTGTATTACTGCGAAAGTCAGGACGTCGAGTTCTTGAAAGAGATCTTTGGCGTCTCGGACTGGGAGGATCCCACTGAGGGCGATGACGACTTGCTCACGCCAGCGTACGACCAGGTACAGAGAACGTCGTTCTTTCTCGCGCAGCTCATCAAGGCCTCCGAGATGTGGACGTTTCCACTGGTGTCGTGGGAAAGTTCGATGCAGGACTTTGACGCCGGGCTGTTTTCGCAGAACATGACGCTGGATTTCGACAGCGTCTGTTTCTTCCACGCCAATTTCAGCGGCCCCGCATGCACTCAAGTGGCGGAACACTACCCAGGGATCGACTTTGAGACGCTCGAGACGCCCGAGTACCGGTACACGCCTGATGCAAAGTACTACCATAAGTTTGCAAAGATCCCTGACCACGCAAGCGTGCTGATCTTCAACGGCAAGCTGGATGTTCTGACGACGAGCGAGTGGGGCGCCAAGGAGTACGAGCACCTGGATGGGGAGAAGATGATGGTGGACTTTGACTACGGCGTGCACGGCACGGGCTTGCGGCCGACGACGCTCAGTGACGACACATCTTGCGGCTACCACATCGTCGTGTCGTATATTATGGCCGACGGCCAGGTCGACAAAGTGGACACATCGTGCATGAGCGATTTGCCCGATTTCGACTTTGCCGACTTGGACGCGATCCAGCTCACGCTGCCAGCGATCACAGACGTAGACGAGCTCTACGGCGACAACAGCACCGAAGAGAGCGATGAGAGACGTACAAAGTAGGATCGTGTGGCTAAGGTTGTATTCCGTAAACTGAAGTGCGATGTTGACGTTGCTTTGATATCTTTGTTTCTGGTGTGCTGATCATTGTTGCTGCGACTGAGATGTGATCCTCGTGGGACCTCCTTACCCAACTACGAAGTGTATGTAAAAGAGGTGTACACGCATTGCTTCATCAAAAAGAACTCGAGTAGTAACAGAGTAACATGCGCTCAGCAGATACCATCAGATGCTGAGCGAACTCCATCTCAGATCAGCAACTACTGCGTGAACTAGAAGTTCGCTACGCCCACACATCGTTGGCACTTGCCTCGTAAAAATCCTCCATAGATTTTAGCTTGGGCGCCATCGTGCGGAACGCGGGGAGATGCGTGAAGTCGATTTTAGGGATTCTGTCGAGGCACGTAGTGTCCACGTCCTGACGGCGCCATCTTTTGTCACGAACGATGCAATGATCGCAAAACCGCGCTCCTGCACATCGTCAAACGTCGACGGGAAGCAACCGGAGCCATGGCCCCCGTACTTGAACTCGACCAGCATTTTATTGCCGCCTGAAGGTTCTCGTACTCCCGCATGCCGCTGTCGCTCACCGTGAAGAAATCCAGTTTCCAGTTGATCACGAGCGCGCTCGCATGGGCTGGAATCTTTGCAAACTTGTGCCAGTACTTCGTATCGGGTGTGTGCGTCATCTTGGGTATGTTGACTTTGGCGAAATCGATCGCTGGATACGCCATCTTGAGCTGAGTGCACGCTGGATCGTCGAAATTGGCCGTGAAGTAGCAATAGGTAGCAAAATCATTGCTCATGTTTGCCGAGAACAGCCCGCGTCCGAACTCTTTCAACTCGTCGTCCCACGACGGAGACGTCCACATTTCTGATATCTCGATCAAGTCACTGAGAATAGGAGAGATGTCTTGTACTTGGTCAAACACAGCCGGGGCCGCCACGGGCGTCACTGTAGCGCCCCCCGAACCACTGCCATTACCGAAATCAAATGCTTGCCTGAGAGAAGCCACGTCCGCGCCGTTGCAACGATTGAAGCGATACAAGAACGCGGGTATAGTGAGGCGTTTTCCGATGTCACCAGCAAGCGAGCCCATCAGACCGCGGAGTGTATTCGACGGAGTCGGTGAGTCCTGGGTGCGCAGTAAGTCCGCACACTTGTTGCTTCCGTGTGAGGCGCGATCAAGCGCGTCATAGATCGCCTGCCACGCCTTCAAGAGACTACCAGAAGCCTTGGTCTGTTCGGCAAACTTGGAGTTGCAGAACTCGTCTTGCTCGCACGCTTCTACGAATCGCTCGGCTATGCCAACGATAACAAAGGAAGAACGCTGTGAGTAAGAGGCACCAGCACGCGCAGACGAGCAGGCACCTTACTTGGCGGCAAACGGTCAGGGTTCATTGTGGTGAACGACGGGTTGTCTTCGGGCACGACGCCATCAAGGGTGTAACCTTCCACCTGCTTGGGCGCCAGATGTATGATGCGCTCCGTCAGGTAGGTACCGTAACTCACGCCGTGCACGTAAGTCGTGGTGTCGCCACCATACAAATTGCTGATCAAGTACTCGACATCTTTTGCCGCACTCGTGACCGAGAACACCTCCGGCTAGTTGCCAATGTAGAACAAGATGTCCTTGACGCAGGTTGGGATCTCCGTGATGTTCACTTCGACGCCAGACGGATTGCCGGCCGAAAATGCCTGCGCTGCGTTGCATGCAAGAAAGTTACTTCGCCCGGTCCCGCGGTGGTCCACCGTGTACATATCGACTTTAGCTTGAAGCGTACGCGAGAGGCCGGTCAGCGCACCTTCCACTAGCTGTGTCAGCAAGAACCAGAGTATTGATAACAGTTGCAAGTGTCAGCAACCGAAGTGTAAATAAGCTTCGTGAGAGTGAATCACGTACAGTTGACGGACGACGAGCCTGGTCCTCCCTGCAGCAGCCACGACGCCTTCGGCGCAGTCGCTTTCTTGTCTGGGTCCGCGAGCAGACACCTGGCAAACAGGTCGATGGTCTTGCTGCTCTCACAGATTCCTTCGTGGCAGAGCGGGACTTCAACTTTGGCGCATTCAAACGGCTCCAACTCGCCGTGCGCCGGAGGATCGGACCCCGTGCATGGATACCAGCCATTGAGTACAAGCTTCTGCGCAAATGCAGCGGCTCCAAAGCAGCTGGTGGCGAAAGCGCTGGTGATGATCGGTGTGAGGACTCGCATCCTGTGGTTCTTCTTGATGCTTGGGGGCCAGTTGAGAAGTGAGCTATCGAGCGACGAAGCAAGGACGCAGGACGGAAAAACGAAGGTATGCGCTGACGAAACTAGGGACTGAAGAAGGAGATGGAAGTCTACTGCTCCCCGACGATGCGCGCGTCTTCCATCGAACCCACATGGGCAAAATCATTTAGGGGATACGGTACTGCTGGGTTAATTCAGGCTTGGTCGACGATACTGTAGTACTCTGTTACTCGAAAGTCATGCACTGGTGCATTACAGCCACGAAAAAAATATCATGGTGCATCCTCTCTTCTAGTATGCTACCATTTTCTGCTTGAAGCTTCATTTCATGCATCGCACTTGCAGCCTAAGATTCACTCGGGTATTTTCTAATCCTAAGACGCAGGTGTGAATTCTGAGATTTCAGTGCGCTACTTTATTACGGAATTCATCGAGAATGTCACCTTCGAAAAAACTAAAGCGACTACCTATTTTTTCTCGACGTCTTCCGTAACAATGCCTGAGAGTACAGGCTGTCCTATAGGATACTACGAGCCTCCGCAT
>JAADVP010000024.1:0-53809 GCA_023335675.1 Globisporangium solare | reverse complement strand
GACGTCATAAGGCCCTCTGTACTAATCAGTACAGAGTGGTGACATTCATGTACTAATCAAGTACAGAGTGACGGTTCCTACTTGGGAAACTACACTGATGACGTGGCAAACGTATCCCCATCATCTGAAGTGAATGGCGCGAGCCAATCACTTCACAGAGAATTTTCCACGAAAATTTCAAGTTCAAGACTCAAGAAGATTTAAGAAGATTCACTGGGTTCAAACCTCAGTGTAACCAAGGTTTTATATATATCAGATTCATAGGTTTTATTATGCATGTGTAGGTTTTAGTTCTAAAACCTCTAGGAACCCTTGAGGCCAATTAGGAGTAGCGATAGGAACCATAAGCACATTTCACTTCAGTTGCAAATTTTCTACGTTCTACTCAAGTGTCTTCGCTCCAGGTTCTCTGTGAGAATCGCTTCCTCATCGCTCAAGCGTGTGTGCCGTGTTAAGAGGAACTGTTGTAAATAGCGTCCTCTTACAGAGCGACACAAGTTGCCGCCAAGAAATGTGGTTTGCCCGTTCTGTCACGCGCTTAAGTGGCCAGGTGAAACTCCAGGGTGTTGCTGTCGTGGAGGAGATGTTGACTTGGCGCCTCGACTCCAACCTTCTGAGATAATCAAGCACCTCTGTCGCCAGCCCGGTTTCCTGAATAAGGTGGCGTGATTTAATTGGTCAAAATCCGGTGCTGTCGACTCTGGTCAGCTTTGGCAATGTCTAGGATCATCAAATTGGATACTGTATTGCATCAATTCAGTACAGTACAGTATTTAATTTGGATACGATTTATTTGACCCGTAAAATACGATTTCATTACGCTCCCGTCTGGAAACATATCCTGGACAGTAGTTTCTTTTTGCCCAACATGGAAAGGTCGCACAGAACCAACCCCATGGGGATCCATATGGATACGCTTTTCCCTGCACGCAATGGCCGCCGGCAGCGCGCGCTCGCAGCCATCACGTCGGCGTCCGTGGTGCCGACGTCCACCGTTGCCGGCGCCACGGGAACCGTGGACATCGCGTTTACCACTGGCGTCGACGTACCTGTGGGCGGCTCCATTGTCGTGCTCTTTCCCCCAGCGTTCTACGTCGCGTCCACTGCCATCACGACCATCACGAGCGGCCTGGACGCCGCCAGTGCGATCACGTCCACGCCCACGGCGTCGCTTGTGACGACCACGGTCGCCGGCACAGCGTGCGCTGCCGCAGCGCCGATCCAGTTTCAGATCAATGGCATCTCCAACCCAGGTACAGCTTTCTTTTTCTCAATGCTCCCTCTCTTTTTCTCTATTGTAGCTCACGCAACTGGCACGGTGCTGCGAGTGCAGGCGCTGGAACAACGGGGAGGTATACGATCCGTACCCAGAGCTCGAGCGGCCAGCCGATTGAATCGCTGGGCAACATCGCAGCGAGTGTCATCACTGTCGGCGCGGCAACTAGCGTGGTGCTCGGCGCGCCCACCCCAACGAGCGCAGGCGCCAGCGCTTCCTACACGGTCTCGTTCACGACCGGCGTGGAGCTGCGCGCCGGGAGCAAAGTGGAGCTCCAGTTCGACTCGACAGGACAACAGTACGTGCTCTCCGGAGACGTAACGGTCTCGAATCTCGTTGGGATAGACACAAGCTCCACGAGTATCCAAGTAGCAACGCCATTTGTGCGCCTCACGGTCGCCGGCACGAGCGCGAGTTCGGGCACAACTGTGTCGGTCACGTTCAACAACGTGATCAACCCTGCGGCGCAAGCGATCGGCAACGTGTTCCAGTTCCGTACTCGAGACACGTTCAACAACATCTACGAAGAGAACACCGCCGTTGCGGGTCCGACTATCACGAGCACAACGCTTTCATCAGCCGCGACGATCACGCCAGCTTCATACTTGGCAGGCGTCATAACATCGCACACACTTGAGTTTTCGAATGCAGCGTACCTGGCATAGGGTGCGAGTATCGTGATCACGTTCCCCACGCGCTTCGCGCTCACAAGTGCCTCTCTCGGCGGCACAAGCAGCATTCCAACGGTCAACACGGCGCTGGCGATAAACCTCGGGGCCAACAAAGCGACGCTCGCACGGCTCGGGGCCACTTGTACCCGGTGCAGCGCGGTGCATTGCGATCAATGGGGTCGGGAGCCCAGGCAGCTCATGCGGCGAGTTCCTGGTCGGGAATTGCGCCACAGTCTGGGAGCCTTACGCTGTCAGCATCACTGATAGCGTGGGGAACATCTTCGAGTCATCCACGACGGTGTCCGGGACGCCTATCGTCAAGAAGCCACTGGTGTTTGGTCGCGTTCGCCCGCTGGTGATGATCCCAAGCACTGCGACGTCCGCGAATGTTGTGTTTGACTCTGAGGTCGGAATCCCGCTCGGCGGCGCCATTGAAGTCATGTTTCCCCAAGGGTACGTAGTGAGTGCAACCACGACACCAAGCGGCTATGTGGGCATTCCTGCGGCAGGCACCACGGTCACCGTCACGGACCTTACAGTGTGACTCACGGTTGCTGGATCGAGTATCGCACCGGGAACGCGGGGACTTTACGTGGTTTTCAGCGGCATCACCACGCCGCCTGGAGACACGACGGGCATCTACGTCATCCGCACGCGCGATGCCTTTGGGGGCAACATCCTCGAGGAGTCCGTCTCGATCGCAGGCGAAGGTTGCGTGTACCTGAACGACTGCAATGGCCACGGCACGTGCACGCTGTTCACGAAAACGTGCATTTGCAATGATAGATGGAGTGCCCCACGCGATGTCACAGCGTACAGATCCCCGGATTGCACCACCAGTTCGTTCTTGCCCTTTGTTGTTTGTGTGCCTGCTCATTGAGAGGATATGTCGGTCTCACCTTGAAACTTGTTCTGCCAAGGGGTATGTCCATCCGGTTACTCGTGGGCCGCGATCCCAACCGACGAGGTGACAGCACACGACTCGCTCGAAGAGTGCTCGGGAATGGGCATTTGCGACCGCGCGGCGGGCAAATGCGACTGCTTCCCTGGCTTCAGCGGCAGCGCGTGCGATCGACATACGTTCTGCTCTCTTTTTCTGTCGTTGGGATGGAGCTGTTTTTTTTGCTTACGAAATGTGCGGCTGCAGTTGGTTGTCCGAACAACTGCTATGGACGCGGGAAGTGCTTGAGCATGCGTGAAATGGCATGAACCAAAGGCACACTCCCAATCTCCGCGCCGGCCACGTACGCGGGGTCGAAGGTCTGTCAGAATGTGAGCTCATGTTGAGTCGAGAGTCATGCTGTAACTTGGCTGTGCTGTCGCTCTCGTAGTCAACAACGTGGGACAAATCGCGTATCTTTGGCGTCGATTGCTCCAAGCGTACGTCTCGAGTCTTTGCATCTCCACATTGAACAACGTTGTCATGCGAACTCGTACCTGTTTGCGTAGGCCATTGCCCCATTGGGAACGATCCCGAGGCCGCCGCCGACGAAACGGACTGCGAAGGGAAACTCGCACCTGGAGGCTTCGCGACGGGTGCAGTGGGCAATCTCTGTCTCGTCGAGTGCTCGAATCGCGGTATCTGCAATTTTCGGACAGGCTCCTGCGAGTATTTTCAAGGATACACGGGGTTTGCATGTCAGAACAGAGAGACACTACGAGGATAAGTGAATTCTGAACCGCGGCGAGAGCTGCAAACTGGGTCGGCATTAAATAATAATTACCCAGGCTCCTCGTTGTGCTGTGTCTATGGTTGACGCCGTTCTTTCTAGTGCTTGTGGTCTCTCTCTCTCTCTCTCTCTCTCTTCCACGCCCCGCACTCATGGCACTGTTTCCATCTCCATCATCACCGTCAGGACAATTGCAAAAGCAGCTCCTTCTCGTCGAGCGCGCGCTTGCAGCTGATGTCCATGATGTACACCTTGGACTTGCGCTTGAGATCGATCTTCGCGCGCTTGGACGGAGGGAGATCCTCCACGGACGCCTCCTCAAAGCCTCGCTCCATGAACCAGTGTGACGTGCGCGTCGTCAGCACAAACAGCTTGTCGACGCCCATCGAGCGCGCTTTGCGGAGAATAAAGCCCAGCAACGCATTACCCTGTACACAAATTTGGGACCATTAACACACCTGCATGCCATCACACCACTGGAGTGGAACACTAGAACGAACCTTGCCCAAACTCCGGTACGCAGGGTCAACGGCGACGCACGCCATCTCTGCGAAATTGTTCTCGTACGGCTGAAGCGATGCACACGCGATGATTGCGCCATCACGCTCCACGACCGCGAATGTGTGCACGTTGGATTCGATCTGCTCCTGGTTGCGCGACACGAGCACATCTTCGTCCAGCAGCGGCTGGATGAGGCGCATGATGCCGACGATGTCGTTCGTCTTGGCCATGCGCACGCCTTCGTACATGTGCTTGGAGATCATGAGCCCCTCGCCATCTCGCGTGAACAGTTCTTGCAACAATCCGCCATCGACGTGGCGGCTCACCAAGTGCGACCGCTTCACGCCGTTGATGCACGCGAGAATCGATTGCTTCAGGTACACCAAAAAGTCGGGGCTGATGTCCGGGTCGTTCTCCGCCAACTCGACGTACTGCTGCGCTTGCTGAATGATCAGCGCCTGCACCTTCTGGTTCGTGCGCGTGTCAAACATCTCTTCACCGTCGTGCATGAAGATGAGCTTGTCGCTCTGCAGCTGGATCGCGCACTTACTCGCGACTTGCTCCGACAGACAGTTGAAGACCTCGCCACTGGCGCTATAGCCGATGCTCGAGATGAGCACGATATCGCCGTTGTCCAGCGCCTCGCGCACTTTGGCCGTGTTCAGGCGACGCATCTCGCCCGTGTTCTTGAAATCGACGCCGCCGCGCACGCCCACAGGCTGCGCCGTGATGAAATTGCCCGACGCCACGTTGATCGTGCGCGCGCGTCCTGGCGAGTTGACGATACCGCGGCCGAGATAGCTCTCGATCTGGAACCGCACCGAGCCAGCAGCGTCCATGGCGCACTTGAGCTCTTCGGGGCCGGTAATGCGCACACCGCAGTCAAAGCGCTGCGACAGCTGGTGGAGCTCGAGCTGGTAGTTGAGCTGCAGCCGCGAGCCGGCGACGAGCACGAGCTTGATGCCGAACGTGTTGAGCAGCGCGATGTCCTGCATCACGGCGCTGAAGAGCGGCGACTCGATGATCTGGCCGGGCAGGTGGATGACCATGGTCGTGCCGCGGTGGAAGTTGATGTACGGCGACATCATGCGGAACATCTCCGTGAACGAGCTCGGCCCCGGCAGGCCGTTCTGCAGCACGCGCCCCGGCGCTTTCACCTTGAGGCACTCGGGCGGCACGACGGGCAGGAAGTCTGCGAAGGTGTCGCCGTTGGCCGCCATCGCGGACGAGGACACTGCGGGGTCGCTGGTCGCCGCGCTCGCGCTCGTGAAGCGTCTCATGCGGCTGCTGCGGGCTCCGCACGCGCGCGCGGGCAGCGAGGCGGACGCGAGCGAGCGGCTCGCAGCGCGTAGCTGGAAGAGCGACCGGGACCACAGCATGGGCGAGCGACTGAGTGGCGGCCTCTGGGCGCGTGTGGACGCAGGTGCGGGTTGGCGATTGCATGCCATCCAGCGGCGCGCCTGCCGTCCGCAATCCGCCCGCCGCTTGAGTGCATGCTGGGAGGAGCGCTGGGGCGGAAACGAACGGCGACCAGTCGTTTGCATCCGTGACGACGGGATATTCATTTATACAGGTTAAGAAGTTTAGAAATTTGGATAGAATAAGTGAGGAAAGGACCCAAAGATGCGCAACTTAAATCAGAACTATTTTTACAAGATATGTGTTGGTAAAGGATACAGGGTCCACTGTTTGGCGGTGTCATGTTTCGGCTATCTTTGGTGACGTGGGCCACAAGAATAGTTTGGCAGATCCCCTAATCGAGCAACGGCAACTAGAGTGCGCCACTCTCTCTGGCTGCGTGGGGGAGGATAAGTTGCTGCATTAGGGGATGCACTAAGTATACGCAACGCTCCTTGACGTGGCTGCAGATGTCGCACATCCCGTGAGCACAGCGCACTTGCAAACTGTATGCAGCAGCCCCCTTGCTCAACAACATTCCGCGGGGCGCTCCGGGCACTTTGTACTTTGTTGCGAGCACTGGGACAACGACTGGCGTCCTATTTTAGAACGCTGTGCCATCTCATACGGCGCCATCAGCACTGCGAGAGCGGCTCCGAGGGCTCTGGGGAGGCGGCGCGTGGCGTTGGTCGTCCCTGCGCATTGATTCAATGTTGCAGGCCGCCTCATAACTGTACTGTGTGCATGCAGCGGGTGGCGAATCGTTCCAGCAAGTGTCCACCACTCTAATCGCTTCAACTTCCGTGAAAGCTACCCTGTCTGCCGTAAGTTACGCTGGCTACTGGATACAGCGCTACCATTGCCGTGTAATTTACCGATTTTTTTCGCTGGCTCTTTGCGCTGAACCCACATGCGTGCGCATTTGGATCCTTTTTCCACGCTCTCCATTGGCTGGAAAAGCTTGCCTGATTTATCATTTAAGCCAATCAACAGCGCTATCTCTGCCGGCGCGTTCATATCGCACAATTAACTCGTCGACAGCATTTGGCTCTTCCGCCTTCATTCTTCAAGCTGCGCTTCGCCCCCCGCACTGGTGCTCCGTGTAACGCTCTCTCTCTCTCCATCTCTCCCCACGCAAATGGCCAACGTCAACCCCACGCGTACGAACAAGTGCACGGCTGCGCGTGTGTCCGTGTTTGTGTTGGTGTGCACCAGTGGCGACTCACATCTCTCTTGCGTGTCTGCTGCAGCGGCGGAGCTGCACGATCTCTCGCTTGCCGCCTCGCGGCTCTGGGACCTTGACACGAATCGGTACGTTGCTCACTTGACACTGCGCTTGTGGGCGCGGTCGTTGCAAGAGTGAATGCAGTGGCTGACTCGGGACCTGCACTAGACTGCAGCCGGATGTGGACTACCAGATCGATCTGCAGGACGGCAAGCACATGTGGGAGCGCGGCGACTACGCCAACGAACGGCTGTTCACGTACGTGGACCCGTGCGTGTTTGAGCGCAAGACATACAAGCTCTTCTACGACCTGCTCGACAACTATGAGCGCGGGGTGCGTTTCTTGTGATACACAACTATGCACGGTGCAAACGCAACCGTCTACTGCGACGAGGCGATGCTAATTCCGTGTGTGACTATTGCAACGACAGACGGGTGTTGCGGAAGATGTGACCGAAGAAGAACTCGTGGAGAACAATGCGTTCCTGAACGCCGTCATCGACACGGCGCCAATGCGCTACGCACACAAGTAAGTGTATCATGAGAACTGCAGCATCATGCAACTACTGGTGGGCGCCTGTGCTGACGCTTGTGCTGTGTGACAGTTGGCTCGTGAAGAACAAGAAGTTTTCGGGCGACATCCGCGCTTTCAAGCGAAAGCTCGACTACCTCTGGTTCGGGCTCTACCGCCGCGAAGCGCACAACGACTCGTCTGGATTTGAGCACGTGTTCGTCGGCGAAGAACGCGATGTACGTATTGTTGCGCAGAAGTTTTTCTCCAAGGGGGGAAACCATAGACTCACTGTGGTGTGGATGCGCAGGGAAAAGTGATGGGGTGCCACAACTGGCTCCAGATCTACAACGAAGAGCGCCAAGGTCGTCTCGATTACCGCGGGTACATCCGCCCGAAGCAGCGAGGACGCAAGTTCATGGAGCCGTACAACTACGAGCAGCTCGTGACGATCCAGTTCTCATGGGACCGCGAAATCAAGTCCGTGTCCACGAGTTTCATCGGCGTGAGCCCGGAATTTGAGTTGGCGCTGTACACGCTCTGCTTCATGAACGGCAAGGAGAACAACCACATCCAACTGGGCCCGTACTGGTGCAACATCAAGTGCTTTTCGTTTGGCCGTGGTGATCGCGTGAAGATCGGAACGGCGTTCCCCGAGGCGCTTCCCATCACGGAGGCTCAGGCCGCCGTCAAGATCCAAGCGTTGTTGCGTGGTAAGCGTGTGCGTCAACAGCCTGGATCGTTCAGAGCGAAAACTGTCACGACGTCGACGTCGACTCGCACGACCACGACCAGCGCATGGGGCTCGAATGGAGCTGGTGCGGCTGCAGTGGCGCAAACGACGACCACCAGCGCGTGGGGATCGAGCGGCTCCGGCGCAGCCGCAGTCATGCGATCGTCGACGACCACGACGATGTCCACTGCGTCGAGAGCAGACGACTGGGGCCCCAAGCCGGGTCAATCGGCGAATACTGCGACTACCGCTGAGCCTGCCCCAGCAGCGACTGGCGCGTGGGCCAAACCTCACAAGTGGTAGATCTTGTACCGACCCATACTCTTTAGCTTGGTTAGTGATAGTGAACAGGTCCTTTAGCAAGAAGAGACAGATTTCTTGACTCCAGTGCGGCTGAGGTCATTCAGCTCTCAGTCTCACGAATGGCAGCAGCAGCGCAGACGTAAGCTTCCATCATATGCATGTGTTCTACTGCTTTCAATGAGTGAGTTTTACGCGACTATGGTCTGATCGCAAAAGCGCACTCTAGTGTGTCTGTGTGCTGTGTACGAAGCTTGCCACACGCCAGTTGTCTAAATTGAAGCGTCCGTTTCAAGCTCGTTGGTTGTCTGTGGATGGGCGGGAGTTTTCTGTCGAGCGGCGTTTTTTCGCGATGAGGTCTTGGTTGGGCTACCATTCGCAGATCGTTTCACAACTGAAAGCAGGGTTTGCGCGTCGCTTTGCTAGACGCAGACGCAGACATTCGCGCGAGCAAGACGCTGAGGATTCGGCTATTGCAGTCGCTGATTATTTTGCTGGGGAGCGACAAGCATGGAGGCGAAAGGCGCGGCCGACCGAGACGAGATGAAGGTGAGCTTCAAAGAGCCTCGACTCGATGACTGCGACACGGACGAAGCCGGTGCGCCGTCGTCGGAGGTCGTCGCGTTACGCCACGGATACAACCAGACGTACATCATCCGCTCGAGTGCCACCAACCTCCACGAGGTGCTTTTCCGTTGCGGCAACTGGTGCTATACGGGCAAGGTCGACCTGGGCAACCCGAACGTGGAGCTCTCGGACTTGCCCGTCGTCATCCCTGCGCTTCAAAAGCAGCAGGGGTCGCTGCAATATCTCTGTGAATGGAAGGGTATGCCGCAGACGTCTCCATATTCGACGCCGCTGGAGACGCTGTACGATGTGTTCGACTTTATTGGCGCCGAGCTCGCAAGTGACCGGACGGAGAAAAAACTCGTCAAGGCTGCGGGGAGTACTCGTGGGTCGATCAAGACACTGACGCAAAGAACTTTTTCGAACTGCAGAGCGGCGGGTACGAGTGCTTCGATGATGTCGATCTCGTCGCGAGCAAGACCTTTGTCCGCGGGCTCGTGCTTCTCGCGATCTACTGCCAGCGAAGTTTTTACGTCGTGCTCCAAGAAGGAGACGGAGAGCAGCCGCTTCTAGACGTTCGCTTCCCCGATCTCTCGGCACATCTGCAGGGAATTCACTTGCAGACATATCGCGATGACGACTGCACGAACATGAAAAAGCTCACGTTGTGGCAGGCGGTCCAGGCTGGCAAGAACCAAAGTCCGCCCAAGCCCCTTCAAGTTCAGTGTAAGGATGTAAGCGGCACGGGGTACAGCCAGACATTCCTCATTCGACGTACGCCACGCGTCGAGGGCGAAGGCGCGACCAGCAGCAGCAGTCAAAGCCTACGCGAGGTGTCCTTCCGTTTCGGCAATTGGTGCTACAACGGACACGTTGACCTTGGACCGAAGCTCGAGCTGCCTGACATTCCCGTGATTATCCCGATGCTTCGACGACAGCAGAGTGCGCTGGTGAGTGTTTGGCTTGAGATTTGCAGCTGGCTGGGCATGTACGCATTCTTACTTACACAAAATGCACTCGCGCACCATTCCCACGCAGACGTTTATATGCGAAGTGTCCAAGATGCATGCTACATCACTGTTTACCCCATCCATGGAGCACCTCGCCGAGATCGTGCCAGCGATCCAGGGCGAACTGAGCCAAGCGGAGCGATTCGTCCAGGGAATGGCTCAAAGCGGATTTGGCGACAATGTAGGTTGGATTGGCGAGTGGCTCACAAACGACGACATTGATTGCTTTTTCGAGCTCGGCATGGACAAATGCGCAGCACTGAAAGTAAGTTGCCTCGTTGGGTCAACCGTAGAGAACAAAACAAAAACACTCACCGCCGGTTTCTTCTTCTCCTAGGATGTTGAGGCCATCGCGAGCGAAATATACATCGGCGGCGTCGTGCTCGCGATGCTCTACTTTGACTACACCTTCTACGTGTATGTCAAAAGCGGTGAAGAGGAGCAGCCACTGCTCGACACGAACTTCCCCGACATTTCGTTCCAAAAGGAAGGCGTGCAGATCAAAACGCACCGCAATAGCGTCCGCGGGTTCACGGAACTGCGTCGACTGAGTCTCTGGGAAGTCGTGAACGAATTCCTCGATGACGATGACGACGGCGACCAGCCTGTCGAGTGCATCTCGGCTGCGCAAAAGAAGAAAAGAGCCAACCCGCTCCAGGCCGATGCAAAGCAAAGTGAACAGCGACGAGAGGGAGGCGTCAAGAGCAGCGGAGACGATGGAGCCGATGCCAAGGTATCTAAACCCGCCGATATGCAATCGTGCAAGACGTCGTTGCCGCACCACATCGCACCTTTGAAAGCGACCGCAGTGTCCACGCTCAAGAACATGCCGGATTTAGGTCTTAAGGCGCCATGGGACGAGACTGGAAAACCGCTCGGGCTTCGTGCAAGGAAGTAAAGTGGAGAAGAAAAAAAAACGCGGCCAAACACGCTTCATTCAGATGAGCAGGTATGAATCTGTCTTATATGGACTTGCAAAAATGAACAATGGATCCACAAACACCCACGCAAAACACCTCACCTCAGATGATACACACAATGCTTTCCCAAAACTACTTGGACCCAAACCTCTTGAGATCTGTAGCAATTCCGTTTGACAAATGCTTGTTCATCGCAGATACGACTGAGCTAAGTGATGACACTCCCGACAAACAGGTCGGTGTCCGCGGTGCTTGGTGGGCATTTTGCACTCCCTGCGCTAGCTAAAATCAAACTTTGAAATTCGCAAACCTCGTTCCGAGACGAACAAAGTCATGCCAACAAACACGCACCAGTTTCAGTTGATGAATCCTCCAGACGCCGCACGAAAGAATTTTCGACGTTTCGGTGCTTCCTCGCGTTGTCGACGTACTTGTGAGGTGCGACGGCGCTCTTGCCATGTGCAGCGAATGTGGCAGTTCAAAGATGGCCACCTCACCGTTCTCGAACTCCGCCACTTTTTTCATCAAAACTTGATTACTTCCGTTATGCTTGGGCCAGGCTCAGGCGGTCGTCAAGCACACGAGGTACAGTTCACAACGCTCCAGGATTGGGGATAGATAGAATACCTTGATACATGCGCGACTTTTGCTTAGGCTTGTGGTTCAAACTTCTGCACACCTGCTGCTAGTGCTGGTGCTGCTCGTGTTTGCTGCGGCCGCGCGTTGCTGGCACTCGATGCCGTCGTTGTTTAGCCACTCTTTCTTTGTTGTGGTGAGTGCGCACTCGCGCTCTCGAGTGGAAAGTGATCTCGCTGCCATTGACAACCTCCGCGTCACTGAGTATCATGCGCGGATCACTGAGTATCCGATTGCCACACGACAGGATCCACGTTCTCCACACAGTTTTCCTTTTACCACACATAATAGCACATAGAGAATCAGAGACAAAGCGACGTGACGCTCAGCAAAGCGTTTGCAAACGCACCAAGACAGGCGACGTCCCTGCAGTGCTGGCTGCTCTTTCGCAGCGACAACGCGCTCGACCTCGCGCTTCAGGTCTGCGACCCTGCTTCCCGTGGGCACCACCACGTCTACACACACAAAACATCACAGCATTAGCGCAAAGCCTGAAAAGAACACTACTCCGCTCTTCTACTATGCACTACAACGCACCGCAAGTAATCCGGCTCGTTACAAGCACACACGCATGCATTTACAATTATACCTATGCATTCGCCGTTCAACCGTCGCAGACGGACATGAAGCACATTGCCGAGCGTTCGCGCGTGTCGGACCTGGAGCTCCGGCAGCGTGACGTCACGCGGCACGTCCTGCAGCACGGGGTCTGCGTCCAACGCCAGCGCGTCATTAGCGCCAACGTCAGCGAATGCGCGTCCACACAGAGCCAAGTGACTGCTTCTACCGCGCACCTTGCAGCAGACTCTGCAGCAACTCGTCCATCGTCGCTGTTTGCATCTTGTGCACTGCTTTGGCTGTCGTCAGTATAGAGGAAGATGTCAAAAGGAAAACCTCCCTCTACAAGAGCCCGCACTCACTCAGCAACTGCAACCCCGCGCGACAAGACCATCATGAGCAGCGAGAAGAGCGCGCTCGTGCTGGAGATCGGCGCCAAGTGGGTCAAGTACGGGCTCTCGGGGGAGCGCGCGCCGCGCGGCGTGCTGCGCTGGGAGGTGCGAGTGCTGCGGCGTCTGACTATGTGCGTCTGTGGGAGCCGCTTACCAACTGGTTGTGCGTGTGTGCGCGTGTCGGGAACATACAGGTCGCCGAATTGATGCAGAAGAAGCCGCTGCTGACTGCGGCCGAGTGGTACGCGTATCTCTATCCGAAGCTGCGCGGCATCTGCTTCGAGTGAGTGTTGTGTGTACGCGCATGGTTGTTGTTTCGCGGGGTTTGCTTGCTTCCACGCCACTAACAAAAAAGATCGTTCTGTTGTAGCTACCTGCATGTGAATCCGAGCCACCGCCGCTTTGTGATTTGCGAAGACCTCGTGTCCCCGCGCGCGTTCCGCGGGATGCTGCTGGAGATTGTGTTTTCGGTGCTCAAGGCGGCATCCGTAGCCATCGTGCCGTCGGTGGTCATGGCGCTCTACGCGACGCCGTACCACACCGCGCTCGTGGTCGACTGCGGCTGGACCGAGACGCGAATCCTGCCTGTGTTCAAGGGCATCCCCATGCAGCACCTCTACACAAGTGCGTATCTACTGTGGAACCCTTCGCCAAGCTGCTTTAAGGAAGTATTTTAAACACTGATGTCTGGTTGTTTGCATAGCGATTCCGACTGGAAGCGCGGCGTGCTGTGAGGTCATCGCGCAAGAAATGGCAAAAGTGCACCCAGAATTTACGTTGAGCGATGCAGAAGACGTGCTCGAGCGAGCATGCTTCGCCCAACCAAAGGTATGGAATGTGTGTCACTTTTTGTCCAAGACGCGTGATTGCACAGGAGATGCCAACGTGTGTTTTCTGCATGTGTGCGTGCCAACAGAGCCCAGTCGCAAACGTTGTTGATGCAGAGTTCCAGACAAACACGATGGATCCCATTAAGGTACATGCTAAAGCCAACGCTCGACGCTTCATACATCAGCAATAACGAGCTTCTTATTGCGCTCTTGTTCCCTTGATCCAGGTCCCAGCAAGTCTTCGTAGTGCGGCGGTCGAGCATTTGTTTGTCGGTAGGGAAAGAGCTCATGCGCCTTTTCCCAGCTCGTCGATATTGATGCTGTGCGTGTGGCGTGCATTGATTGATAGGCAACGAAGCAAATGGCGCTTCTATCGTGATTGGATTGCTCGAGTTGGCCAAAAAGCTCCCGCTGGATGTACGCGCTGCGATGCTGACGAATGTATTTCTTGTCGGCGGCACAGCGATGATCCCGGGTCTCCCGCAGCGCATTGTCGACGAGCTTCGCGGCGCGCTCGAGAATGACAACGAGTACTCGTCCCTCGCGTCGTCCATCCTGGCGAAGGCGACCGGCGAAGAAACCGCTAGCCTCATGCCAACTTACTTCCCGCGGAACATGGTGTCGTGGATCGGGGGATCGATCTATGCTGCAACAGAAAGCGCCAGGAGTGCGTCCATGTCGGCCCAAGAGTACATTGCAAAGGGCCATCGACTGCCAGATTGGCTATCAGTGGGAGAGAATTGAGTGAAAAATGGAAAGGAGAGCTGTTGACAACGCCCATGAAGATAGTGAAAGTACATATTTACATTGCTTGCTGCCTTACTGGAACACGCGCACATGCGTCTGCAAGGAATGCGAGCGCGTAGTCACGGCAGCAAAGGCGCATTTTGCCACACACGATGGTTCAGTCCCGAGCAATAGACACATTGTCCACGACGCAAACTCCCTCCAAAGCAACACCATACAAACCGCGGCGTTCTATTCTTCCAGGCGCCAATCCTGTTTATCTCACCTCCTCTTTGTCTTCCTCCATGGCGTCCAGGAGCTGCTTGAGCTCCTTCCAGAGCGTCTCGCGCGCGTCGCCCTCCAGCGCGCCGTCGAGCTTGGCGCTGCGCTCCTCGTTGTCCCTGGCGAACCAGAGCTTGCTCACGTGCGTATCGCCCTCGGGCAGCGCGAGCGCGTGCTTGTCTTCGACGTAGACCGGTGGGCCTTTGCCTACGAGACGCCGCAGCTCCGCCTTGCAGTCCGGCTGCTGCACCGCCTCCATGTACTGGTGGAACTGCGTGTCGAGCAGCTGCTGCACGACGTCGGCCGCGAAGAGCGCCGGGTGCCACGCGCCGCTGGGCGCAGTCTGGTACTCGCAGTAGTTGCCGTCCTCCTCCGTGATGTCCTCCATGGTCGCCAGGCACTCCATGCCGTCCGCGGGCTTGCCGTGCGCGTAGGGAGCCGCCATCTTCGTCGTGCTTTCTTTCTGGTTCGCTTTTTGATGCCAAGCGAACTAACTGCCAGCCGCAAACCCTCTCGAACAGCATAATATGTCGTCAACTGCTGCCAGCAACCGTGGTGATTATGTCTTTGTGTATCGTCAACGCAACCTATTGAAATGCATACTGCCGCCTCCCCTTGGCGCCTTGGCGGATGATACGTGTTTCCGTGTGGACGCAGCCAGCATTCCCCATTTTGGACCAAGCGACACCCACGACCGCCTCCACTGGCGCTGCTGGAACCACTGACGAGGGCAGCGATGGTCGACTACAAGGGACAGGCGCTCGCCGAGCGCTACATGCTGCTCGTGTTCGTGGTCATCTGCGCGCCCGCGTGGGTCTACGGCTACCTCCAGCAGGACTTTGCGTACCCCTTCCAGGCGTGGATCGCCGCCACCGTCCTCAGCACTCTGGTACGCGCGCCGCCATGCGTTCGCATAGCGCGGCGAAACCACACACCGCTCTGCAGCGTGTGCTGCATGTGTTGATATGCTCCTCCCCCTCGTGGCTCATGCGTAAATGGTGTGCGCCTCTTTCTGTTGTTGTTGCTGTAGCTGGTGCTGCCGAACTGGGGGATCTACAACCGCAATCCGATCAAATGGCTGCCCAGCGCAATGTACCAGAAGAAGAAGAAGGACTAGCGCACGCGGCCTCTGCATTTGATGCTTCGCACACAAACGTACGGCTCAGTGTCTGCTGAAAAGGACTGATACAAGGGCTCAGCATTCATGGATAAAAGCTATATATGTTCCAGTTATACAACGTGGTGATCCTCGTCAGTGTGTGCGTATATGCGGCCAGCATGACGCCAGACACAGCGAGCGAGCGACTTCCTAATTCTCGTCGCCGCCTTGCTTTCCGCGCCTTCTTCTATCCACAGGCAGGCGAGGCGACTGCTTTGCGCGCATGTGGCGGTCGCACGACTCGTGGGGTTTGCGCGACAACAGCGCGCCTATTCCTCGTCTTCGCCCTCGCCCTCTTCATCCTCGTCGTCGTCGCCCTCTTCGCCTTCCTCTTCCTCCTCGTCCTCGTCGTCGTTCAGGTAGAACTGCACCGGGTTCTTCCACAGGTCGTCCTTGATGATCTCGGCGATGTCCTGGTCGGCTTCCGTCGAGGAGAACCACTGTGTAGACGCAGTTTGGTTCATTAGTTTCTACCACCACCACTATATCTGAATAATGAGGCAGCAATGCGGGTCGTACCTCAAAGAAAGAGCTGCTCTCCGAGACCTCCTTGGCCTCGTCCGACGTCTTCCACGCGATCTCCTGCGTCGTGACGTCCACGCCCTCGTCATCCGAGAATTTGACCTGCTTCCACAGCGACGTCGACGTGAAGAACGGGTTCTCGTTGAACGTCTGCACGCAATCGCACACAATGCAATGCAATAATTAGCATCTTTAAGCCACACGGATGGCGTCAACTACGCAAGTCACGCACCAGCTCGATCTTGAAGCCGCCGTTGTCGTCCACGAACGTCACGTCGAGCGCCTTCAGGTGCTCCAGGATCTTGTCGTCATTCTCGTCGATGCAGTGGCCCACAATCGGGTGGTTCGACAGCTGCACCAATATGTATATACAACAAATAGCAACCCAGCAGTTAGCCAACCACTCATTCGACCGACCGTATCTTCTCGTCGCTATCTGAAGCCAAACGCACCGCCTGCTTCCAGAAGCCCGGGATCTCCTCGAAGAGCTTGGAGCGCTTGACGTACGCCGGGCGCTTGGCCTTGTTGTACTTGGTCTCGATGGCCAGGATCTCCTGCGCCTGCTTTTCGTTCTCCTTCTCGAGCTCCTCCTCGACCTTGCCGACGGACTCGAGCACCTTCTGCACCTTCGCGTCGACCTCCGGAGCCGCAGGCTCCTCCGTGCGCTGGCGCTTGGGCGATGGCGGACCGGTCATCTTTTGCGCTGCTATGCTATCTATCGAGGACCTTGTGGGCGCGACCGAGCGGAATGGCAAATGAGCGAATGAGCGAATGAGCGAGCGACCGCGACCTTCCAACAGCAGCAAATGTCAACAGCGACAACAAAAAAAAAACGCGGGACGAGAGCGGCGTCACCCGCCAGTCCCCAAAGCAACAGTTTTAAACAGTCATCCATTCACAGGGTAGTTTACGGACGACCGACGGGTGCAAGCAATGTTTGACGTAAACTATGGTGTAGGTAAGTTATGGCGTAAACTACGGAAGTGCGGAATTTACGCAGTCAGCGTGACGCATTTGTAACAGGGAGTCAGCAGAGTGACATGAGCCATTCTATATCATAGTCTCTTCACTCGAGGGTTTTCCTCAGGCGGATGGCCTCTGTGGCGGATCCGGCGGCGATGGCGAATGTGCGTCGCTTCGCTGCCAGCGGTGCTTGGAAGACCGAGCAGCGTCGGAAGTTGCGCAGTTGAGCCGCCGCCTTTCTTTGCATGAAAACCCACCGAGTTGTTGTCCTCGTCGCTGCTCCGAAAGAAATTCACGAGCTCCGAAAACGTGTCGAAGCTCACCTGGTTTGGGTCGTCATCACGCACCACCACAGCATAAGAGCATGCGATTAGACGTGGAGGAACTCTGTAACAGCAGGTGGACGAAACTCGTACGTGGGACGGATCCTGGAGCTTGAACCGCACCAGAGCGGCCATGAGCTCGGACGTCGGCACATCGACCCCGAGCACGTGCACCAACGCCTGCCGGGCTACCATTGAGTGCACAGAACAACGTATCGCATGTTAGTTAGCGCGACGACACAACCTTATGGATCACCACTCGGCCGAACAGATGGTACATTCCAAGCCACCGCGTACGCACGCACCTTGTGTGATGGACAACTTGCCGCAGTTTGCGGCATCAGCTTGCGAGAATGCGGTCCAGAGAAGCTCGTCGGGGTCGTCCACGTCGACGTCCAGGTCGTCGCCGTTCGCGGTGTCACTGCCACTCAGATAGTCGAATTCATCTGCGTCCGAGTCCCCGTCGCCCTCGTCCATATGCGGCTCGTCGCCTTCCTGGGCCGCTTCCATGTGGGACGCCTTGCCGCCGCCGAAAGGTTCGCCTTGCACCTGCAGCTTGCGTTTCAACTCGCGCGCCTTCTGCTTTTCGAGTCTCTTGCGCAAGCGAGTCGCCTTGTATGCTGCCAGCACCTTCTTTTGCACCGCAAGCTGTTGTGCGGTCATGTCCTCGTCCCGGGGATCGACCACGTTGTACTGCTCTTTGTTCACCTCACGGGCTTGCTGCCATTGCATCCAGTTGCGCAGCGACGCTTGCATTTCCTGCAACTCGGACGCGCTCAATGGCTCGAACTGCTCGATGCGGCGTACGATCGTGAACTGTGGGCACGGAAGTCGCACCGACGGGTAGTTGGAAAGATACTTTGCCGCCGAGTTCACCGGTTTCATGAGTTGGTGCATCTCAGGCTGTAGGTTCGGGTCTTGAAACAATGCTCTTGGCTCCCTTGAACTCGGGCGGCTGCCGCTCGAGAGCTCTTCGAAGAACACGCGGTACTTGAACGGACTGCTGCTCGAGCCATGCGGCGTTTGCAAGCCCGAGTCCATTTCCTTCCGGGTACTGCGCTTGGAGTCGTCGAGGAACTGCTCGATATCGCGCGGCCGCAAAGTCTCGCTGCCCGTGCCATCACCGTGAAGAATCAGCAAGTGTGGCTCAATCGGGTCGTTCACTGCCGCTTTCGCAGGAATGGGACCCACTTGGTACTTTTCGACCTCCAGGTCGCTCACGACGCCAGCGAGGTCGACCGAGATCTTTGGCGGAGCGCACAATGCGATTCCGCGGAACGTGCGCACCGTCGCGCTGTCCCGCAGGTCGGCGAGAAACTGGTTCCGCTCCTGGTCGCAGAGCATGAATCGGCCTTGCTTGCAGTCGAAACAGTAGACACCGTTGTGGCTCGTGACATCCAGGTCGTCGTCCTCGCCAGGACCACTACGTGCTGCTGCTGCCGCTGATACTCTGTGGTACTCAACGCGGTCGCTGTCTTTCGCGACGATGCAGGCGCCACTGGGTTTCCACGTCGTCACGCGGCCGTTGACCTGAGCGACTACTTTGGTGTTGTAGCCCACTTCGATGCGCGTGCCGTCATAGACGTCGACGATGCTTCGAGCGCGCAGCCCGCCTTTCATGACTGCCACGCGCTCTCCACTTGCGTGGCGCTGCGCTGCCGCATTCACCACGATGTTGGCCCACACACCGGCAAAGCCTGCTTTCGTGACGAGGATATGCGATCTGCGCGCATTCGTAAACATGCGTGTGCCGTCGGTATGGTACACGATCCTCGCGCCGTCGATGTGAGTCACGACGATCACGCCATTGCCGTGTCTCTCGACTAGTGCATTTGTCGCTGGATCCACGACGCGCTCGGGTTTGCTTCTTGCCGCGCTGGGTTCCGTCTTTGCGTGTGCTGTGCCAATTTCCTTCGCACCGCCATTCGCGAGGAGAATAGCGCGCTTGCCGCTGCTGAAAGCCCGTACAACGGTGCCTTTTCCGACAGTCAGTCGGAACGCTTCGTGCCCATTTCCATCCTCGTCTTCTTCGTCGCGCGTGGAAGGTGGAACGTACCGTTGAATGATCGCACCATCGGAGCACGTCGTAACGATGAGACCGCTCGGAAACGTGTTGGTGACGCTAATCGTCGCGAAGCCGTCGGGTTTCTTTGGGAGCGCTCGGCCTTCGACGATGTGCAGCAGCGAATGATCGTGGAACGACGCACAAAACTGCATCGCATGCCGCTGCTCGTCTTCTTGTGTGAACGGCGTCGACTCGGATCGATCGATCTGGCGAAAATCAAACACGCCGCTAAGGAATGGCGCGCAAACAAGAGAGAAACACACAGCATCAGCCATGTGAGAGAGTCAAGCCCAGGCATCGTTAGGGAAGCGACTCCTCCTGCCAAACCCGTACCCGCTGTGGTGGTAGACGTTGAGCCACGTGTGGCCGCGCGGCGTCTGGCAGACGCGGATCACGCTCTGGTCCGACGGGAACAGCACCGACGTGTTCTCGGTGAGAAGTCCCAGCTCGGCCGACGACAGCGGGACGCACGCACCGTTGCGCTCAGCGTGCGCGGCGTCAGGTACTCGTCGGGCACCAATTGCTCTTTCTTCCAGTCCTTGAACGCGACACGGTGGCGAACGTGGTGCTTCGCGCTCCAGCGCGTCGTGCAGAACCTCCCGGGCGCCGTGGCCGCCAACGTCGCGAGCAGAAGCGAGTCCGTGGGCGCGTCGTAGTGTTTGTGAATAGTCGGGAAATTGCTCAGAATCTGCGCCAGCCGTTGCGGTAGAATGGGGCGATCAAGGTGCTTGACAAAGCGCCGCGAGGACTGCAGTTTTCCCTTCCATGACGGCCCCAGCAGCTCCTCGAATTGCAGCAGCTGCTGGGTCAAGTGCACTTGGGTGACGTCCAACGACGAAAACCGCGCGAGCTCGGTATCGCGGACACTACGATCTGCTGGCGCGACCAACGGTGTGACTGGCAGACCTTTGCGTCCGCGGTTGCCGACGCCCGGCAGGTCGCTGTGCGACCACATGTCCTTCTCCACGGCGTCGATCTGTGCGCCAAGGATGCAGCGCGGGTCAGGCGCGTTGCTTTTGCTGTTGTCGTGTCCTTGCTGCTGCATGACAAACATGGTGTATGCGACAGCGAGACGTGAGGCAGCGTTGTCACTGTGTGTGGTGAACTCTTCCATGTACACCTGATTGTTGTCGTTGCCTTGGCTCTCTACGATGCTGTCGTTCCCTTCTCCAAAGCACGCGACCGCCTCTTTCATCGCAAAGAGCACGGTGTTCACGTCAACGCTCGCTTCGTACACTAGCGCCAGGATCTGTTCGTACATGGCGAGTGTCTTCGAGGTTTCTTCGTCGCCTTCATCCTCATTACCGAAGCGCGCCTTCGGAATCGGGATCACCCTGGTCGTCGGCACCCACGCCTTGAACTCGCGCTTGTGCGCCGCGAGGGTCTCGGTGCTCGCGAGCATGTCGGTCGCCAGCTCGGCGAGCACTTTGAGCTCTTTCGTAGCTGCTTGCTGGGGGACAGAGACGTCTGTGGACACGAAATCGCTCCACTCGAGTCCGCCTACACTCGCTGCGTCGAACCACTCACGCACAACGGGGTTCACAGTCTGGAACACGCACGGACCGACCGCGACCGGATTGAGCCTCTCGAGCTCGCCCGTGCTGTTGACGCCAGTGAGTGGAAATTTCCGCTCCAGCCCCGTGATGTTCTTCTGGGACACGCTCTTGCGGCGATCGTTGGACAGCGAGATGGACTTCCGACGGTCCTGCAGCTCCTTGATCGGATCCAGGAGCAGCAGCACGCCGTCGATCAGCGGCAGCGGCGGGAGCTCGTCCTGGACTTCGGCCCCGGCTTCCCCCGTCTGCAGCAGCGCGTGTATTTCAGCGAGCGACGGCGGGTACTCGGCCAAAAAGTAAATGCGCGCTGGTGCGCCTTCCTTGACTGGCGATTTGCTGAGAAAGTCCGCCACAGAGCTCCTGGTCAAGTCACCGGAGCTGCTCGTGAGCTCGTCGCCTTTTGGCGAGGGCGAGGACTCGGTCTGTTGCTCGTGCTCCGGTGGAGATGAGCTCAGAGTTGCGTTTGCTGTGATAAACTCCGCGAACTCGTTCTTATCGTCGAGCACGAGTCTCTGGAACGCGGCAGCGAGCAGCTGCGGCGTCATGACCAAGTTCTCTTCCAGCGTGGGCAGCACGCTCTCAGATGCCGTTAGCACCGCCTTTTGGCTGTTGCTGCCTGCTAAGCTTGGAGTCTCCACGGCGGCTAGCAGAGACGAAGATGCTGTGCCTAGCGTCTGGTCTTTCGCGTCGCTTGTGCCAGTCTCCACGGCTTCTCGTTCCTCTTTATCTGCCGCACCCTCATCGCGCTCGTGCTGCGCAGCCAGCAGCTCCTCTATCTTCATGCGGTGCACGAGCGCTTCCACGTCGCTTCGAGTCACGACGCGGTACGAGCAGCGCCGCGCCCAGGAGCCCAGCTGCGCGTCGCTCACGATCAGCTTGAGCAGCTCGCTCGTTGTCTCGAGCTCCGACGCGCCGCTCGCCACCAGCATCGTCTGGAAGCTCCACTGCCGCGCACCAGCAGCAGCAGCCTACAATACAGACGCGGGCGCTCGCATTAGCGTATTTCTCTCTATACAAGCGGCGCGCATGTCCACAGGGGAAGAAACGCGGACCTCGGACGTCCTGGCCACCATATTGGCAAAGTTCAACTTCCCAAGTGGCTGTTCAAGGACAAACTGGGCTGATACCAAGTATTAGTGCCATTTGATACTTGGGACCAGCTCGCGACACCAATATGTGGTTTGATACCTGGAACCAATTCTGAGGATGGTTGCTACTTTGGTGGCAGAGAGCTCGTCGTCTGATCCTATGTTGGTACCAAAGCGCGAACCTTCAACTCACTTTGAGAACAAGCAGAATGCGCCGGAGGATCTTCTTGTTCGCGCTGTTTGCTGCGCACGGCGGCGTCTGCGCTGCCGCAGCGATGATGCGCGTGCAGCGTGTGGACGACGCGACCGCGCTCCTCGTGGCTGAGCTGCAGCAGCGCCCGCCGTTCGCGGCGACGACGACGACGACGACGACGACGACGCCGGCGTGTGACGAGAACGACTTGAAGCGCGACGCCATGGGCCTCCTGAGCGCGCACTTTGACGTGGAGCTCGGCGCCGTCGCGCCCGGCGATGCCAAGCACGTTGGCTTCCAGTACATCGTACGTGTGTATATGGGCGTCGTGCTGGATGGGATGGCGTGTGTGTGTCGGCTGTTGACAGGAGTCTCTTGTCTTGTAGAAAACAGCGGATGCGTTGTTCGCCGCCCAAGCGACCGCGCACGACGACTTTGACCGCGCAAACGAGCAGTTCAGGTTCCTCTACACTATGCCTCTAGCTCCTCTAGCTGCTACTGCGCATACGCACTCGTTGCGCTAAGTGCTTGAGCGTGTGGATGTTTACTGGGATCTCTCCATGCAGGAACATCCTCAAGTACCAGCGCGGCGACGGGCAGCTCCCGCACCTCGTGTACGGCGCGTCGGTCCCGTCCACGCAGCAGTGGATCGCCAGCAACCTGACGTTCTACCCGGGCCCAGCGTTCTGGGCGCCCAAGAACGGGTCCAACAACAGCACGCCGCTCGTGACGTCGAGCGTGCTGGCGCCGCCGATCGCGGCCGATGTCGCATGGCAGATCTTCCGCCTGGTGCCTTACGAGACGGCGCTCGGCGTCGTCAGCTACAAGCCTGCGGCAGTCAAGTTTCTCTGCGACGTGTACGCGCCGCTGAAGAAACTGCAGTCGCTGCTGCTGGAGACGCGCGCCGTGGACGCGTCGAGCAATCACAGCGACCTGCTGCTCGCCGCGCATGTACGTGGCGCGCACTTGCACTGAGCCCGAGTATGCGTGTGCACCACCTCATGGTAACTGTGTGATGTTTTGTGTGTGCAACTGGTGTATTAGCATCCATGGGAGACGTTCTCGTCGCTATCGCCGCACTGGAAGCGCTACTTGGGAGAGCTCAAGAGCGCGGACGACTATGTCAAAGTGACGAGTACAATCCCCGAACAGGCGAAAGCGCGCTTTCAGCTTGGTGCCGAGTCATTGTACAGCGCCAGCGAGTCCATTGGCGATCTGTACGAGCCGATGGTTTACTTGGCAGGGTGCATTCACAAGGCGCTCCATGATCCGTCCTCGAGTGCACGCAGTGGGAAGATAAGCCACCCGTGCGGCTTTGCAGTGTACGACCTCGAGTTCAACTCTCTGGCGCTACGTTCGTCGCTTGCGCTCGTGCAGATCGCGCGCGTGCTCGTCGACCAGTCGTCGGGGTGCTCGGAGTTTACGCACACGCGAGCCGAGCTAGTCGCCGAAGTGAGTGCGCTTCGAGCTGTCGCGGCGAGATTGGAATCCGCGATCCTGGGAAGCCAAAAGCAACAAACGCATGGATTATGGAATTCAACGTCCCAGGTACGCTCTCTCTCTCTCTCTTGATGTGGTCCATTCCAGGGCCGTGGACTAATTCGGATGTTTGCATGGACTCTAGTTCTTTGACGACACGACAGCGTCGTCGTCGTCGTCGTCGTCGCTGGTATCGCCAGTCGCTTTGGTGCACTCTCTGCGCGGTCTGCTGCCTGGGTACGCGGCACCACTGCCTTCTGAGATGAACATGGGCATCCTCGAGCATTTCCTTGCGCCGTCCGCAACGGCGTTCCATTTCTTTTGCACGAAGTATGCGCCGCCGTTTTTCACGTGCGCACCCGAGCTCGGGAGCCAACCGATGAGTGTCTTGGTGTACAATTACTTTGTCCAGCGAGCGTTTATAACGGTGCGTGTGTGTGTGATAGATAAGCTTGCCTTGCGGCTTCCTGGCTTTGATGGAGTCTAACAGCATGTGTGTAGAATGATGTCCCAGGCATCGCGGAGTACGTGCGGAACAAGACGCGCGAGATGGTATGCGACGCGACCATGGGAAGCACAAGTACGACGACTGTGCCAGCGCTGCTTTCGCTCGCGTACGACGCCAGGACGGCTCAGCCAGTCGGTGGATTTGATGACGGATACATTGGCTCGACGCTCGCTGCCGCGGCGTTTTTGAATATCCTGCTGCCATCAGGTACCGAGCGAGCGATTCCCTCTGTGTGCCTTCCAAAAAGCTACGCTAAGGTGTTCAGCTTACCTCACCTGCGTCTGTGGACTGAATATGTTGTAGTCGCGGCGCCACCGAGTCCTGACGCGCCACCCGTGGACCACCGCATGCTCACAGTGATCATGTGCATCGAACTGGTCGTCGCGTTCGTCGTCGCGCTCGGGTGTTTCCTGTTTTCCGTGTACTTTGTCATCAAGCGGCCGCGAGAGACGCAACACAATCACACTGACAGCAGTGGCGGCACTACGAGAGCACGAGCGTCGTCGGGTCGCAGACAACCGAAAGCATCCGGAGTGGAGAAGAAAGCGAGACTTCGCGACGAGGACGAAGACGATGACCGCGCCACCAGCAGACGCCAACGACGGTCGAATGCGCAGCAGCAGCAGGGCGATCGCATCGTGTATGCGGAGCTGTCGGATGCCGAAAACTCGCAGGACTTGGAGGAGTCGCTGCTCTCGGACGACGAAGACCTGGCGTACGGATCCTTCGACTCGGCGGATCCGCACGGTGAGCAGCTCGAGCGAAACCGCACGCCGACGTCGTGGGGCGCTGTGAAAGACGTGCTGGCAGCCATCAGTCCGTGGTAGCGTCACGTCGTCTTGCGTGCAGCAGCAAAAGCAAGCGAAAACAAGATTTCCTGTGTACGTGTGGATGTATGTTGCAAATGAGTGGGATTGCAAATTCTGTGCCCTCTACGCGCTCGTCGCCTTTGCTGCTAGCGCAGCAGCCTCTTCTTCGCTCGCTGGCCAGTCTTTGATGCCGTAGAGCATCTCGCCCAGTGGCGACGGCGTGTAGCCCTCAGGGAACCATTCGGACGTCTCGAAGCGCTGAAGCTTCATCGCGGGCGAGAACTCGCGCGGGTCGTGCACTGGGATCATCTTGAGGTACTGCACCATGCGGAAGTCAAAGCCCGTGTTGGGGAAGTTGCTGTAGACACAACAGGAAAGCACATACAAACGCGTTAGTGGCTGCCGCTTGTAGCCATCCACCTCAACTACACGTACCCGTGCGGCAGCTGGCTGTTCCAGATGAGCAGCGACCCTGCCTTGATCGGGATGCGCTTGGTCTCGCTGCGGACCGGGTCGGCGTCCGGCACCTCGATGAAGTTGCGCGTCGCGACCTCCGGCAGCGCGCCGTACGTGTTCTTGTGCTTCTCTGCCCACTGGAAGAACCGGTCGTCCGTGAACCCGGGCACGCAGTGGAAGCCGCCGTTGGCCTCCGGACAGTCCACGAGCGAGATGAGCGCCTGCACGCGCAGCGAGCCGTACGTCGCCGCGTGCTCGGGCTTGAGCGCCGCAGGCGCGTACCCTGCGGCCGACGTGCCGAAGTGAAATGGACTCAGGTCCCAGTGCAGCCACTCCTTCTTGGTCTGCCACTTCTCCAGGATCTGCGCCTCGTTCTCGTGCTGCGACACGCTCTGGTGGCGCAGCTTCGCGGGCCGCATGACACCGTAGCGGTCGATGCTCACCCACATGCGCTGCGTCTGCATGATGTTGGCGAACGCCTGGTGCACGCGCGAGTTCTCGCGGTTGCGCCACGCCTGCTCCTGCTTGTTGACGCCCGTGGCGTCCAGCTTCTTCATGCGCTTCCAGTACGGGAAGCGCCCCATGAAGCCGCCGTTGCGGCACACCTCGGACGGCCAGTTCTCGTTGCCCCACGTCGTCTCGTCGTCGCGCTTCACGAGACCGTCCTTCTCCAAGTACGTCCACACCTGGAGGACATATACCAGCAAGGTCAATCCATGGCCACAAAGCGTCCACACTCCAGTGGCATGACGCATGATGCACGACGCACGACGCACGCACCTCATCGATGGACCTGGCTCGCTCGTCCTCTGTGAGCACGTCCTCGATGACGACGTAGCCGTCGCGCTGGAACGCCGCGATGTACTCGTCCGCCTGGTCCACTCGGTAGCCCTTGACAAACTGCGGCTGTGCGTCCGTCGACTTGGCCATGGCAACTGGGCAGCGACGTCTTCAGTGGAGGCGCGCGTGCGTGTGTGTGTGTGTGTGTGTGTGTGTCTATGCGCATTTTGGCACGCAACTCGTGCCAATAGCTCCGAAAGGTTACGCTGGAAGTGTACCCCCTCCCGAATGTGATGCGAGGGTACAAATTGCATTAGAAGTCCGGTGTGTAATACATACACTTCGTTAGCAACTTGCTCCGTAAGTACAAAAACGCTTTGTTGTTCGCACTAGGTCCGCACTTTCGAGTTTGAAAGGAACCACTTTCTGCCGCATGAGGGCACTATAACAGATCTTTCTTCCACTTGGCGACCAGCTGCGTCGCGCTCTTGGCGACCTCGGGCGACGCGTGCTTGCGCAGCTTGTTGATCACGCGCCCGACGCCCGTGGTCTTGAGGATCTCGACGTTGAGCACGAGGCCCGCGAGCGTGTTCAGCACGTGGGTCGCGAGCGTCGACGACACCGCCTTGACGTCACCGCCGTCCTTCTCGAGCATGCCCTGCAGGAAGCGCACCTGCGTGGCCAGATCCTCCTCCGAGGTGCCCGAGTCGAAGACCGTGGCGGCGGCCTCGCTCGCGGCTTCAGAGCCTGCTTTCTCAGACGATAGTGGCTTGGAGGCGGCTTGCGGTGCAGCGGCCGTCGTGCTCGGAGAGGCGGACGTCGCGGCGTCCGCGCTTTTCTTCGAGTTTGTCGCAGCAGCCTTGAGCTACGCACGCATGAGAGCAGCAACCACGATCACGAGTCAGGTTAGCGTACATGGACAACCGCGCCGTGGCCCCAATACCAGCAGAGCACAACGTACGCGAGGCGCGATGTCCGTGTTGACATACACCTCGAGGAGCGGCGCGATCTCCGGGTGCGACGGCGCAAAGCCGGTCATCTTGGGCTCACTGAGTGCCCAGACCGCATTCATCGTCGAGAAATACGTCAGTGCCGCATCAGCCGCCTTGTCGATCGCGTTGCTCCAGGAACCATCCTTTTGCTGAGATAGCAGCAGAAACGCCATCCCACGACGCACTTGCACGAGGTTCTCCGAGCCTTCGAAGCTCTTCAACGCCTAGAAAGAACAAAGAAAAGAAATACACACACACACGCACAGCTCCACGTTAGTCACGCTCGAAGCCGGCGCTCGGAAAATCATCACGCGTACTCGCAGGCTCTCGCCGACGAGAACGATATCTTGCTGCGCGAAGTGGTAGACAAGGTGGTGGCGAAGGGAAAAGTACTCGTGCGGGAGCAGCTCCTACAGCAAACAAGACAGATTCGCACAGCATTGAGCTCCAATCCGGTCGCTCGCAACGACATCAAATAGATGAGCACACACACGCACCGGTTCGCAGCACAAGCTCCCGAAGTTCGTGACGACCATGACGATCGTCGTGACCAAAAGCACTTGGTCGCGGTAGGCTTTGGACGAGAGCTCATCGGGAGCTTTGTACGGATACATGCCGGGCAAATACTGAAACAGCTGCACGTCGCAAGAGAGAGAGAGAGCAACAGCAGCAGAAAACGATAAGCCACTCACTCGAACGCAAGTAAAGCGTAGAGAGAGAGAATACGACGCACACAAAAGCAGAAATACGCACCTGTGCAAACGTGCATCCAAGAGGTACGTTGAGCAAGTGGGCGACGTACGTGGCGAGCAGCGCGTTGGCCATCTTCTCGTACAACGTGCCCGATTCGTCCGACACAGGAGGACCCACAGCAGGGTTCCATCCAAAGTAGTGCTACGTACACAGCAAAGTATGCACCATTAGCCGTCTTCGCAGGCTGATGCCCATGATATCCGTCCGTAGTCAGAATGATGTTGAACAACGCACTACTGGCGAGTACACTGGCTGCGCCGAGTCGAAGAACTCCAAGAGCTCCACGCGTCTGCTGTGGCTGATGCCCAGTCGCTCCACAATAAACACCGACTTGAGCATCTCCACGACCTACACTTGCCATTGCGCAATCGACCACACACGTCATGAGGCTTCCATAAACGACCACAGGGGTGGTGAACCAACGGCACGTGCCTGCGCTGCCGTGGGAACGGTTCCACTTGCCCACGCAGACGACGCGTGCTGCTGCTCCCTTTTCAGCCAGAGCGCGCCCAGTAAGCGCGCATACAACGCGCTCATGCGCAGCGTCTCGCCGGCCTCGACGCGCTGCAGGTCGTGGAGCGTCTGCAGCGCATGCAGCCCGAACTGCGCAAAGAACTTGTCGTCGTCGCGCAGTGTCGTGTACACGTGGTGGAGACCTGCTCGTGCATGTAGCAGGCGACATGCGACCTCGTTAGTGGCATGAATGGCCTGCACAGAGCACCAGACGCCTGTGCTGGCGCTCGTTGCGCACCTTTCTGGATGGCTGCTTTCCGCACGCTGCTCTTCCAGGCTTCCGGCGCCACGCGCTTGGCCACCTGTAAAGAACATGACACACCAGCCATCAACACCAATGTCGGGTTGTGCAGCGCTATATGCGCACACACACGGACCAACGAGGCACCTTCATAACCTTGATCTTGCGGAATTCCTGGTGCATGAGCCGCTTGAGCAGCTCTTTGTGGTTGGTCAGGCTCACGTGGATGTCCTTCTCCACGGCCTGGCGCACGAGCTTGGTGGTGAGTTTGGCGGCGTCGTGGCGCGCGATCACGTCCGCGATGGACGCCGCGATCCGGCCCTCGAGCTCCTTCGAGATCGTGCGCGGGTTCACGATCAGGGACGAGCCCGTCGACGTCATCTTGGTGTACATCGCCATGCTGCTGCTATGCTGTGTGGGTGTTGCGCGCGCGTGCGTGCTTGTATTTATTCGGCCAGAGATCGGTGCGGGGAATCAAATGCTGCAGGTGCGCGAGCGGCGATTTGTTTCCGAGGTGTATGATGTTGCGCGAGGTATTAACTAATGTAGGTTGATGAGCTTCACAAAAACACTGCGCTTCAACACTCGCACAAAAAAACCGGTACCTGCATCGAGTCATACAGTGAGCTCGGTACCCTCACGCCATGCTTTCTCCGAGTGCACTCGATCTCCAAGGCTATGCGCTTTTGCAAGCAGCATCGTCGTTCTACCGGTTCCGAACCGGTACATACCGAGTGATCCTGTGGGCAGCAATTGCCTATTGTGTGTGTCAAGGGGGCGAGCGACTGCGGACCGCCGGGAACAACGAACGCGAGACCCACAAGTAAGAGAGGATGCTGGCGAGACTGCGTGCTGCTTCGGCCCTGAGCCGCAACGTGACGCGGCGCTACATCGGCGGCTTCGCGGCCCCCGCGGACGCGGCCTCGGGCCCCACCGTCGCGGAGAAAGTGTGCGTGCTGTTCTCGCGCGCGCTCTTTTTCTCTAATGTGTATGTGTATGTTGGAGACGCGAACTAAGGCGGCGTGTGCGTAGGGTGAACGTCGTTCTCATCGACTATGAAGGCAACCGCCACTTCATTCAGGGCCGCTCGGGCCAGACGCTGCGCGAGGCGTGCGAGATGAACCAGGTGTCGCTCATCAAAGACGACTCGAACGGCGGCGGCGGCGTCTACAGCGCCGTGCGCGCCGACTACTACACCGAGTCGCTCTTTGGCGAAGGTAACGAACGCGGCATATGAATGAGCGGGAATTCGCGATTTGTGCGCGTATGCTGACGATAAAACGACTGTGGTTTGCTGAAACAGGCTCGACGTCCCCGCAGTCGCACGTGATTGTGTCGAACGAGTGGGTCTCCAAGCTGCCGCAGCCGAACGACCAGGAGCTCCACATCCTCCAATACGTGCCGGAAGAAGACCGCTCGGCCAAGTGCGTTTATTGTGCGTTGTTGATCGTGTTCGCATGTGTGCAGCTGACTGACGGCGAGTCGTCTTTCTTTTCTCTCTCTCTCTCTCTTTGTTGCAGCTCTCGCTTGGGCACGGAGATCATTTTGCAAAAGGAACTCGACGGCCTCGTGGTCGCCGTCCCAGAGGCACCGCCAGTTGAGACCTACACGTACACGCACGAGTACGATGACGACGATGACGACGAAGAATAAAGAGAGGAGGGGTAGCTCAGACAGTCGCCCATTGTAGGACGCGCCGATGCGAGGAGGAGGAGTTTGGCGGCGTAGTCTCTCCTGCATTGGGGCGCGAAGGATAAGAAGAGCGTAAACGGTAAAACAAGCAAAAAGCAAGTCAAACACAGAACCACTGGTGCCTCCAGTTACTGCTGCTTTTTCTCGTGCTGCTCGCCAATTCACGCCTTGCGCTTCTTCTCGGCGCGTTTCTTCTCGGCCTCTTTCTTGTGGAGCTCCATCTTCGACAGGTTCTTGATATCCTCGCGCTTCTTGACGCCACCACTGGTTGTAGCGGGGCGTGCGCTGTCGTCCGCGTCGGTATCGGACTCGCTCTCGTCGTCGTCACGCGTGGCGCCGTCGCCGACGTACGGGTTCATGCTTCGCGTCTGGTGCTTCAGCACGCGGACGTTGTAGCGGATCTTGTCACTCGCAGTGCGCGTGTCGGGCGGCAGAAACGGATGCGACCCGGCTTGGTTCGCGAGCCCCATGACGCGCGCGCTGTTCTTGCGGCGCAGGTTGGTCGACGAGCTCGACTGCAAATGCGATTCGTCGCCGAGAAACAGCCGCACGACCTGCTCGACCGAGTCGCCGAGCGCGAGCGAGTCCATTTGCTGCGCGGACGCGACGCCGACGATTTGCGCAACATGAAGCAGACCGAGGTGAAGTTTCTGCGAGCCAATGCAGTTAGCCACAATACTACAAATCAAAACACAACCGCGCGGACGAAGACAGAACTTTGAATGGATCGTACCTCGGAGAGAAGCTTGAGGCGAGCGGAGCGCTCTTTCTTTTGCTGGTTGCTGGCCACGGTCTCTGCCAATCGCTGCTCCAGAACCTTGATGTTGTGCGCTTTCGACACGCCTCCGCCCTCGCCGCTTGCGCCACTTGCCGGTCCTATCATGGAGCCCGAGCCACTGCCAGCGCCAGACACTGTGCACACGTTTGCAGTGAGTTCGTTCCCCGAGCTGCACCCGCCGAGCTTCAAGTTGACAAATTGTGCTTGCAGCGCAGCGAGGAGCTCGCGCGTGTCCGTCACGCACTGCTCGCCTGCTTTTTCTTCGCCTTCGAGCTGCGCCGCGTGGTCGAGCTGATCCTGCCAGTACACCTGGGCGTCTTCCGGCTTGTTGGTCCCGACCTGACGCAGCGCACCCAGGATCCCATCGCCCTTGTACGCGCTTCCGACGTACATCTTGAGGCATTCCGCCTTTTTCTGTCGCTCGGCCGTCGTCTCCTTCTTGTGCAGCAGCTTGTCCTTTGCGCGCAAGAAGCTCATGTCTTCGATCGACGTCGCTCGTCGCCCGCCGGAAATCAGCTCCGAGCTGAGCAAGTCTGCTGCATTACTACTGGTCTCTCCTCCAGCATCGTCGGCAAATCCCACCGCTGCATTCTTCGCAGGCGCGTGGAGTGGGTCGCCATGTTTACTGCTGCCGTCGTCCTGTGCTGCGTGATTGCTGCTCCCCGCGAATGCCGAGAGTTTGTTCGCGATCAAATTGGAGTGCATGCGGTGGTTCAGTTCCTGACGAAAGCGGAGCCGCGCCAGAGCCGTCTGGTGGATCTTGGACTTGTCTTGGATCACCTGCAGTAGCTTGGGCACCTCGATGGATGCCAGTCGCTTCTCGTACGATATCACCTGCGCCTTCTGCTGCAGATCGACGACGTCTTGCTTGAGCTTGTTCACGATCGTCTCGGCGCTCTCGATCGTGTTCGGACCTCGCGCAGGGTTGACCTCGCAGTGTCGCAAGACCGACTTGTAATAGTCGTTGCGCTGTCGGCCGACCACCGTGTTGTCGTTGACCTGGCAAATCTGCTCGAGCAGATCGTCCATCTTGGACGCGCTCTGGCCCGCTGCCTTCGCCTGAGCCTTTGTATCCAGGAGCCTGGATTCGAGCGCTTTGAGGTTGTCGTTCTTCTCCTTGGCCACAAACTTGAGTTTGTCGTACTTCATGCGTAAATCCACCAAGTGAGCCTAGTGTGTAGTGAGAGAAAGATTGCGCATGTATGTAAGTTGTTCACTGGTAAAAAAAAAAAAAGCCATTTTGCGCCGGGCCACTTACTTCGAGCTTGGACACGGACGCGATCGAGATCTCGCTGTTCTCAGGCGAGAGGAACTCGAACGCGCCAAAGTCGTCTTCTGGGATGGCATCGAAGGGCGAGCTGCATGTGCTTGACAAGTTCGTTGGCAGCAACGTCTTCGCCGGGAGCGGTTTGCGCTTCGCTATGGGGCTGCTCTTGGATTTGTCCATCGATGTCATGCTTTTTGGTAGGATTGTCCCCTTTTGAGGAGTGGCGGATTGGCCTTTACCAATGGACTGGGTACCAGATGTGTGCTGCTGCGCACTGTTGTTGCCAGAACGGCTCGATGCTGGCATAGACGATGTCATGTACGCTTGCTGCTGCTGAGAGTCCTCGATTGGCGCATTGGACCCTTCTGGGAAGCGAGATGCGAGCACGTTTCGCAAGAAGCGGGTCTCGAATGCAATCCCAATGAGCGGGAACTGGGTCCAGAGCCACCGACGAACGTAATACCCGTCGTCTACGTGGATGCAGAGCGCATCGATCTCCTGCTGCGTCTTTCTCGCTTCACCCTCCGACAAGCGAGTGATCGTGAAGCTCCCGAGGCTCGTGATAAACTCCTGCAGCTGTGGAGGCTCTAGACGGTTGACCACCAGGTGCCCACCCTTCGAGTCGTCGATCTTCTGCCACGCGCGCAGGAAGGCGGTGATCGTGAGAAAAAGCGCAAGCAGCTGATCTGCGCTCGGGTTTTCGTGCGCAATGTACTCATCCAGTGATCGGATGAAGTCGTCCACGGGGTCATGGACCGAGCAGTTGTTGCGCAGAACCATCCAATACGAGAAAAACTCTTGCCGATTGCGCTCGCTCCACCACAACTGGAACATCTTGATGTCCACGAGCGCGCTTTGCAACGAGGACCACGCGCCACACCGCTCCAGTTGCACAGGTAGCTCGTCAACGCATCGCTGGCACGCGTCCACGGCTTCAAAGTAGTTTGCGAGCTCGCGGTAGTAGCAGCTGCGGAGGTGGCCATCGCGCAGGAACCCGTATCGCGTGATCAAGCGTAGCTGGTTATGGCTCAGGTCATTGAAAAGAACCACATCATGGCTGTTGCTGCTGGAGCTGTTGCTGTTGCCAGAACTGCCGATGGTAGATTGCAGACTCGTGCTGCTAGGGCTAGTTCCAGCGCCGAGCTTGCAGTCATGGCGGCGGATTTGCATCACGTGTGGACGCAGCAGCCTCAACATCTGTTGACAAACGTGCTTTGGAACGCTGTCGCCAAAGAGCTTAGCGAAATCGGCGTCCGTCAGCCCGTATCTGGACACCGCAAGAAGAGAAAGCGTGTGTCTTACGAGCAGCGCGCGCTGTTCGATCGCCGTCTGTAGATTCTCGAGCTCAGCAGGGTCGGGTGGAACCATCGTATTCAATGACGGGACAGACGGAGAGTGCGTCGAAGAAGTTCGCGTTGGCCCGTGAGCGCCAGTCTGCTCCCCGGCGATGTCTCGTTTGCTCGATCGACGAGTCAGCTTCCGGTCAGCAGCTGAGTTATTGTTACCGCTATGCTGCATTGCTTTGGTGGCGTCAAACCCTGTGAAGGTACCGTGCATGCCATCGTTGTTGGCTACATCAAACGTGGCCTGTATCCATGATAGCTGTCGTTCAAGTCTGCCAGCAAGATCTCGTTCCACTGCTTCATCAACACCTCGTAGGTGACGTGAAGCTCGTTTGTTTGCGTCTCGGTCTTGAGCCAATGCTTTCGAGCCTCGTCTTGCGCAGGCTCAAACAATTCCAGCGCGTGCACCAAAAGATGCACGTACAGCGGGCTTGAACTCCCTGGAGAGGTCACGATGAGCTCTTTCTCGTCTCCGTTCATCATGCACGAGTATTTTTCTTCATATGCCTGTTGGAAAACGCATGGAAACCAGCAACATTGTCGGCAGAAGATGAGAACTAACACATATGCATAACAAATGAGGAGCGAAGATGCGTTGCGCATACTTGAAGAATAGCTCGGCAAGCGTGCTCATCGAGTGGCTCGACCACAACGAACGTCGATTGCCGCCGTCGAAGCTCTCGAATTGTATGAGAGTCATGGTCCTGAGGCGGCAACGATGTGTCGTACACTAAATCGTCACTGGCGAAAAGCAAATGCTGTCAACCCCACGTGAACGGTCTGGAATGCAGTAGTCCTATTCACGAATGCAGAACTAAGTACGCGGACACTTACTCGTCGTCGTACACAATCGGTTTGCGGACGGTCCGCTTGCAGCAGCGTAAATGGTTCTTGCCTCTGACGGTCGTCTGCGTGGCCGATACAATGATTCACACGTTTGCTGGGAACGACGTGGGCAGCCACGAAAGCGAGTCTCCGCCATCCTCATTCTGAATGCAGTCGATTCCATCCAGCACTAGGATTATTCTACAAACATTTTTTCAGTTGACGACGGATGTAGCAGCAAAGTAATGAATGCAGTAGAACTTCTCACCGCTTGAGTTTCGAGCTCGCTCCTGAGATGTGGTTCGTTCGGCTCACTGCTGCTTCCAGGCACCGCCCAAACGAAAACTTGAGTTTCTCCTCCTCGTGCTCGCGCGGGAGCTCGAAATCTCGGAGCGCGTACGTGGTTCGGATCTGCGCCATGAACCGAAACAGAAACAGCGACAGTTTGACGCTGTCGTACGAGCATCCAGCGTAGTGCTCGTAGATCAGCTCCTCGGCTTCTTCCTCTGACCGACGACGCTGTTCGGCCCAGTGGGCGAGCAGCGCCGACTTGCCATTTCCTGACTGGCCCACGACAACCAAGGTCGACGAGTGGCTTGCATCTCGGTCCCAGTGGCAGTAGTTGTTCAGGATTTGCACGTAACGGGGCGTCGACGCAAACGCGAAATCGTCCTTCCGGCTGTAGCACATCAGACACGTTTACACCACAGTTCGCTCCAGGATGATGATAACGCAGAAGCATAGCGCCATGGCGAAAGAGATACGCACGCACCTCTTTGCGAATGCCAAGTGAGTTGCCGTCTCGCGGTTCACGATCGTGCTCTCAACGCGCTCCACACGCCCGTCCAAGACCAGCGAATCGTCAAGCGAGCGCGCGCCGACAGCTTCGCGTGGCCCATTCGGCGCAGCTTTGCCATTGAGCGCACCGGGAGCTTTCTTCACGGGCGACAAAGCTTTCCCCATCTCCTTATTGTTTTGTTGAATTCGTGCGCTAACAAGCGGAGAACAAACCTCTTCAACCGACGCTCATCTTCTTGGAACGTGTCTCGACGGCCATCTATGCGTAACTGAAGCCATATATATATATATATACGCTCATTCCAGACGCACCGAGTTGGTTTCGGCCACCGAGTTGACTTGACTTGGTTTCCACGAGTATGGTGGTGATTGACAAGCAGTTAGTTAGATGCACGCGGAAAGAGAATGCAGTAGTACAATATGAAAGAGGTGCTCTGACGTGAAAAAAAAAAAAATCACACCGGCTGCATTCACCATTTCGCGCTCTGTTAAAAGAAACTTCCACCTCATTCGCATTCGGAAAGAGAAAGAAGACGCGTTACTCTTGTTGATTCTCGAATCGCCTCAATGCTGCCATCCGCAACTTCTCGCGCCGGTCTGAAAGTGTGGATTCACTGGTTGCAGTAGAACTCGATGCGATAGCCGCGCCGCCAACTGCTTGTCCGGAACCTACAGAGTCATGCAAGCTAACAATCAGCTGCACACTCCACACAAGAAACTAGAACAAATTACAGAAAAGCTTACCAGCGAACGCAGAGTAGGTGGGGCCGTTCGTTAGGCGCGATGGTGAAGTAGTCGCCCCCACTGGAGCCTGGCCACTGAGGTCCGCAGGCATCAAGCAGCTCAAAAACGAGCCCAAGTACGCCGCGCGATTCACGTACGCTGGGATCGACTTCCCCAGCAGCTCTCGACTCAGCGCTTCCGAGTACGCATTGCAGTTCCTGCATCATCCAACCAGGTTCATTAGCAAGAGCAAACAAGATAGCTTCGCTGAGCCGTAGAGCGACATCCGTACTTTGTCACAAGATTGTACGTGTGTCCTTCGAAATCCGACCGCAGCGAGTACGCGATCTGCTTGGCCTCAGTGTACGAGCCTGGGAAGCTGCCCAGCAGAATCGATTCGCGGAACACCGCGCCTATTCGCATTGGATTAAAGCACAGAAAACGTCAGTGGATGCATGCCATGACGAACCTCTGCTCTCCACCTCATAGGGACACACACTCTCGTACCTGCAGCTTGCTTCGGTGTAGAGGTAAAGATCCCCGCGCCGCTCGCAAACGAGTATTCGTCGTCCGCAATCTCGATGCCGCTGTGGAAAAAACCAAGCCCAAGAGCTACGTGCATACACACACGTATACGCACGCACATAAGGGTCACTGCGGACGCCACAACGCGCTCTCGAGACCTCGGTCACATGCGCAGCGTACCGGAGATGTACCCGTTCGCGGGCGTGAGGTCGTAGACGTTCAGGTACACGGGCGTGAGCGCAGTTCGCGGCGCCATTCTCGTCGCTCTGTGCCGAAACGTTCTTTTCTGAGCCAAATGTCCGTTATGTTGCTCGAAGCAGGCAGGTACCGTGGTACCTGTGCAATTGCATATTCGTGCTTCAATCAGGTCCCATTCAGGAGCTCGTCGGCTTGGTCAGATGGAGATGCTCGCGCGCTTTCTTGATGGCGTCTTTGCGTGTCTTCCACGTGCTGCGGTAGCTGGCGTAACCGTTGTTCATGGCGACTTCGAGCGCCTGCTCCAGGTCCGAGCTCTTCGCGTCGAATCGCTCGAGGTCCGCGAGCAGGATCCAGTCGAACAGCGGGACAATGTACACGACGTCGCGGTCAGCGTCGACGCGATCATCTGCTTCGCGAATCGAACAGCGCTCTGCGGCGTCGGGAAGCACTGGTAGACGTGGACGGCGACGTTTTCGATCGCTCTCGGTGGCACTTGGAGCAGGACACTCACGCACGCGAACCGCTGGCCATTGCCGTGCACCATATCTCCAGCGCGGAATTGATACGCTGTTGGTGGCGCTGCTGCTTCTGGTGTGGCGTCGGATTCGGTAGCTCCTGTAGTGGGATCGATGGAGAAGAAGCTTTCTAGCGCCATTGTCATCTCGTCCTCCTTGTAGATCGCGAAGCGCGTCATGTCTTTCTCGGGTGGCGGCACTTTCTCCAGCCCACAGATATGGCGAAAGATGTGCAGCGTCTCGTTGAGATCGCGAAACTTGCCAAACACGCAGAACGCACTGACGATCTTCTCGCCTTGCAAGACGGCGTGATTTGCGCTCGAGGTGCTGTGGTTGCTGCCCGCGGCGCCTGCTTTTCGGGATTCGGCCGATTTGTGGGTTCGTAGTCGGCCAGTAGCGGGCGAGGGCTTTCTGCAATTGATCTCTTGCGTGAACCCAAGCAGACTGAATGGCTGACAAACTCCGTGAACTGGGTTCCAGATCGCTGTCACGGACGTGGCTGTGGGCATCTTTATCGCCAGCATTGCGTTGTCCAGCGGTGCCTTTTCTATCTTGACTGCTGCTCGTACGCTTTTCCGCCGATCGTTGTAGCAAGAGGCGATAGAGGCGTCGTGAAGCGGCTTGTCGTAGTGGATTGGAGGCAGCACGCCGTCAGTCGGTTTAAAGCTTGCAACAGTTCTGCTGCGCGCTAAATGCGACGGATTTTGCGCGGATACGATCGATTTCCTTCGCTCTGTTGGACTCACTTCTCCTTTTTTCCCATCGCTGCTGTCCCCATCAGCGCTCAGCTTTTTCAAGTTGTCCATCACGAGTTGCAAATCAGGAGTCAGAAAGCTGTCGCAGAGGGAATGTCTACGAGGCATCTTCGACTTCGGAGGACTTTCTGGTACAAAAGTCTCCACATCATCGTCGTCTTCTTTCACAGGATTCGTCCCCACGTCGGAATGTCGGCGAGGGCGGTCTTCACCGAGAATATCCGAGTCAACCACTTTCTCCAGCACGTTCGGTTTGGGCAACTTTGAGATACTTGGTCGCTTCACACTGGGACTTGCGTGGTCCGATGTCCTTCCAGCGAGTCGCTCATCGAAGCCGTATTTTGCTCGGCGATGCTCCAGCACCAGACACCCTGGCTCGACCACTTGCTTCACTGTTCTCTCGATGTGCAACACTGATGTCGATGCTGGTTTTAGGAGGTGTGATGGCCCTCGGTCGCTGCCGATGCCGCTCTTTTGCTTTGACGCCATGAAGTTCTCCAGGAACTTTTTTCGGTACTTTTCCCACGCAACACTCTTCAACGCGCGGCTCTCGATGCTCTCTCGAATGTAACCAGCTGCAGAACGTTGCAGACTTTCTCGAGCCTCCAGCGACATAAGATGGAAGATGTTGAAGCGAGAGAGGACGAGAAGCTTGACTGGCGACTCGGCGTACACAGAGTAGTCTCGGACGTGAATGTCGTTAAACTTGCCTGCAGATGCTCTGCACAAAATCAAAAAAGCGAACGTAAGAGAGGTGTGATAAGATAGGCAAAAAATATATGCACACACCAAAGCGAATGTACTCAGCACAACCGATAATGGAGTTCGGTCCAAACCGACCCAGCTCGTACAGCTGCGGCTCACTTGTGATGGGGTGTTTGCCTTCGTGGATCATCACGCACTCGCCTCGTGTGACGATGAACACCTCGGATGCTCGTGAGCCCTGCATGCATACAATCAACCAATCAATCCCTAATCATCCTCGCCCTCATAGTTGATATGCGACCCGCTCACCTGTTTACAGATTTCACCCCGGAATGGGAAGTACTTTTCCATCATGACCGAGCACATGCCTTCAATCGTGTTATCGTCCCACTCGGGGCCAATGAAGTACGCATTCTTTCGCAGCAGGTGCGCGTACTGCGCGTGATACTCGTTCTGGTATTTCTTGATCAAGAGCTCGTATTGATCACGACTCAGCACCAGTAACTCGCAGTAGTCTACACACATGACCGTCGCGCGCCGGATCCCATCGGATTCGGAAAGCGCGAACTCGCCAAAGTACTCGCCCTCGCCGAGTTGAGAAGCTACGTTCTCAGACGTTTCTCCGAAACGATTTGTTGAACGCGCAGTGACTTCGACATTTCCCGAGAAGATGATGTAAAAATGCTTCCCTACTTGGCCCTCCTCAAAGAGCACCGTGTTGGTGACAGCGCTGATGAGCCGCATCGCTTTGCACAGCTGCTTCCGCACTTCGAACGAGAACCGAGAGAAAAACTTGACGCTCTTGAGATACTCCACAGCAAACTTGAGGTCTTTCTCGGACCGCTGGTTCGACTGCCGCATGAAAATGTCCCGAATGATGTCTTTGTTGGAACGAAATCGCTTCGTGATCTCCAAGGTATTCGCCCCAGCTTCCGCTTCCTGGGACTCCTTTAGCAGCTCCTTGAAAACAGCTCGAGTGATGAAGACAAGCTCCACGGAATCGCTCGTCACAACCGCCGAAGCTGCCGAAGATTAGATACCGTCCGTGAATTGCCCGCTGCAATCATCGACAAGTCAGAAAAAAAAATGCATACCTGCACGCTGGTCCAAATCGGTCAGCAGCGCTCGTTCTCCGAAGGTATCGCCAGGATTGAGTCTGGCCAAGTGCAAAAACGGATCAGGCTGCGCGGGATCGGCAGCCAGAACCTCATCGAAGCGAACGATCTCGACTGAATGTGGTGCACCCGAAAAAAAAAGTATCGACGGTTTAGCAAGAAGCCCAGGAAGGTGCGTAATGACCCACATGCAGATGAAAACCTTGTCCGGTGTAGACCAAGTAGAACTTGTCGCCTGGGTCTCACTGCAAAGCAAAAGGTAGCAATTAGCACTACCAATTTGTTACGAGTCGCCATGCTGCTCGACACGAACCTCTTCAAAGATGTAAGCGCCCTTTTCCGCGAGTTTGGTCATCAGCAGCGCCTGATAGAGTCGATCAATCTGCGAATTGTACGATCAGAGCGAGAGCAGAGTTAGCTGCAGACACGTTGCTCGCACAGGTGCGCGCGCCACTCGCCTTGTCTACAAACGCATCTCGCAATGCAAACATCAGCGTTTCGACCAACAAGGAGATGCTCAATGCTGGATGCGAGCATGTACAGGCATCGAGATTGGCAAAGAAATCGAGCAGCTTGGAGGATGCCAGCAGCGATTTCAGCTACAGCAAGCCCATCATCGTGAGAGCCCACAAGAAGCAACTTCACATTGGCTCTAGGCTCACGCACCATGTGGGTGTCGTCGAGAATGCGCTTGCCCTGTGGCTTCGCCAGGATCGCTCGGCATGCCGCGACCTCGGCGCGGTTGTTCTTGACGGCCTGGGCGAAGGCGTCCTGCTGCGCGAGGCTCTCGAGCTGTGACGCCAGCGACACGCGGCGAACGCCTTCGTCCACTTCGTTGCCCTGCACATCGTCGTGCGCGACCGCGCCGGCGGCGAGCGCCCTCTTGCTGGCGCCATGCGCGATCACCTTGCGTCTCGGCATGTTGAAATGCGCATGCTGTGGTACTGCTGCTGCATAATGCCACCCAAAAATAGCTTCAACATCGGTAATGGTGCGATAGCGCGCCATTCGAGCAACACCTGATGCTTGTCGAGAAGGCAAAGGTGCGTAAACGCAACACACTGGCAACTTATTGATCCCGTGAACGTGCAAGTGCAACAACAGCACAGGAAAGAAGCGAAGGGAGCATGGACGCATGGCGGCAGGCGGCGGAGGACGCGGCGCGCGCCGTGCAGCGCAGTCTGGCGAGCGACAAGGCCGTCGCGCTCTACGAGACGCTGGGTTCGCACGTCGTGGACGCGTCCACGGGCGGCGCGCTCTTCTGGATGGGCGTCTCCGGCGCGCAGCTGCTGCAGAAAGCGGCGCGCGTGGGGGCCGCGACCCGCGTGGCGCCGCAAGCGGTTGGCGTCGTTGCCGTCGCCGCGTCGTCTGCGGTGGCGCTGCATTTCGCGTCCCTGCCGCGCGAGATCTACGAGGCGCTGCTGCTGAGAAAGAACCGCGGCGAGGCGAAAGGAGCGTTCGCGTCTCTCTGGCCCGCGATCCCCCCAGCGGACGAAGGGATGGTCGCGACGGTGCGGCAGAAAGTGGCGACACGGATCGACGAGTTCCGCGACGCGCCGTACCCCGTGTACGTGCTCATGGGCCTGCTCTGCTTCAAGATGCTCGGCGGTCGCATGAACGCGATCGCGCCGAGCAATTTCTCCAACCTCGGCGCGTTCCACCTGAAGAAGGCGTCGCTGCCCGCGTCCGTTGACTATGCGACCCCGATTGAACGCGGCATTATCCAGGAGTTCGGGCGGCTGTACGGATGCCACACATGCGGCGTCAAGCAGGGCGTCAAGTACCACGCCGACCACATGCCGCCGAAACTGTACGTGTGTGTCGCTCTAGTAGACGCGGATGCGGGTCTATGCTGACTGTCGTTTTGTTGCTGCTTTTTTTGCTGTTTGTAGCGTGGCAAAGCGCATGAATGAGAACATTTTCCGCCGCCTCTTTCGCCAACAAGTGACGTTTCGCTTCTACCCGCAGTGCGAGCCGTGCTCCAATCAGCAGGGCAGTCTCGTGAAGCAATCGAAAGCCAAGCTGCGCACGCATTTACTGTCGCTGCGGCTGTATCACAGCACGGGGTTGTGGCTTGTGCTGCTCTGCACAGGCGGCCTGTACGTCGGAGGCTCCAATTTCCACGGTACGAACCAATCTGCTTTCAGCATGCGGCAAGAAAAAGTAAACAAAATGGTGCTCATTTTAGTCTTTTTTTGCGTGTACGTGCAGAAACGTCGGATGTGCCGTCGCCGTCGCTGCCTACAAAGAGTGCAGATGTGCTGCAGTCCATGAACCACCATGCGACGCCAGACAGTGCGCTGCTAATCTCTCTCCGCGAGCGCGAAAGCAAGCTGAAGCGACAGTTGAACAAAGTGAAAGGTGACGCGTCGCACACTGCTGCCATCAACGCCGAAATCGACGCCATCGAGCGCTGCAAGGCGTCACTGAAGACCAACTTGAAACGAGAAGCAAGCAAAACCGCATCCAGCAAGTCCTGAAAGCATGTTGGAGAGTGAGATAAAGCGCGTCCCAATCGAGACATTTTTGTTACTGCTGTAGAGTAGATGTTTGGGAACTCTCTTGTCTTTGGCCCTGAGCTGCGAGCTGCGAGCTGCGAGCTGCGAGCTGCGCATGTACTAACAGCCATCCATGCAGGTACCTATCAATCGAGAGCCAGGATGTTACAGAAGTCGCACAGACTTGCTGCGCTATTTCGGGGACTCAACTGCCTGCTATTTTTTTTGGTTGGCCCAGGCTGGTTTTTGAAGCGAAAACATCGTGCAAGAAAGTACGCCTTTCTTTCTACCTGCTCGCTGGAAAACATGGCAACACCGGCTCGCGAGAAACTCGCCAAGAAGCTCCTCAGCAGCCACGACCCAGCGCTGGGCAGCACTAGCACGATGAACAAGCGACGACACTCTTCGACGCATGCCGCTCATCCTCAGCGTGGACACCGTTTCCAGCGGCTGCCGTCCCCGACGGAGCAGCAATTACAGCAGCGAGAAAGCGGATAGAACGACCGCTTTTTCTACGAGCCGCTGATCAACTCGAGCAAGCTTCCTCGCCCCAGCAACAACACGTCAATCTCACCACAGAAGCAATCAGCAGCAGCCCGACAACGAATAAACGAAAAGAAAGTTCGCGAAGAACGTCTTCAATATGGTAAGGGATCGGGGCAAATGCTTGCAAGTATTGCCAACCCTTACCATGTAAATATCGCTTCTAGGAAACGACATGAGACGCAAGCTCAAGGAATCTAAGCAGCCAGCAAGTAGGCGGCTCATGCCGCTGAACTTCTTGGCCGATCCAACAATGATACGCTGACAAGTTTGATGAGTTGCGTGTATGCACTGCACGTGTTTGACTTTTTTTCAACTGTGTGTGCTGTTGCTGAGAAGCTTCATCCGTCCAAGGAGGAAAAACTTCGAATCAAAGCCCTGGAAGCGATCGATGTGCGTGAGAACCTACTGTACCAACTGAACGCCCTGATACTGTGCACACCTGCGCAGGAAACTCTTTTCCAGCCATCCCGTCTGGTTGACCCACCTTCGTCATCCGTTCACAGCGGCTTCCAAAGAATAAGAGCGAAGGCTGGTATGGCACTTGCACCGACACCGTCAAGTCGGTCCGGCATCTCGGGTGCAATGACAAATTCTCGAGAAACGACAAAACTGGCCCAAAAACTTGCCGAGAATCTCCAGCTCGCAGGCATTCAGTGCGTAGAGGCGATCGTAGAGTGGATGCTTGAGGCGGGGGGTAAAGCCGAGTACGTTCGCAGCAAGAGCCGTGACGTTTTGCAGAGGCGAACGGGGTCATGGGAATGACTTAAAGTGTGCTAACCTGTTTTTCTTATCTGCTTCTACAGGGAACCTCCTCCGTTTCTATGGCGCGAACGAAACTATTTCTTGAAGATGTACAACGATTTGGACTTTGCGTAAGTGGAACTTGAAACACGAGGTGTTCACCTCGAGTGCTACACACAACAAAATCCTTTGCTGGTCCGAACCAAAAGCTTGGTCGTGTCCTGGCGGCGCAAGCAATCATCACGGAGATGGTAGAGATGGCGTCCGCCAGTAACAAACGCCCGCCATCAGTCACCTTGGTGGACCACGGGTTTGAGAAGCATCCAGAAGACTCGAACACTCTGAATGATGTTGGGAGTGATCGTGACGAGTCAGAGTATGATGGTCAGAAGACGAGCGGATCGATGAATGATCTTGCTGGAATCAATGCTTTCCATCCACCACCGGAGCCTCACAGTGCAGATATGGTGATACTTCAGCATAGTGACGACGATGCAGACAGTGAGAAAGCAAAGAGTGAAGGTGAGGCTACTGCTCGAGACGATGATCAGGACCACGAAGACGAGTATGACAGCGAGGAGAGAGAAGACGATGCAAGAGCGTTGCCGTCCAGTCGTGAAGTGGACGCGTCAACAGCAGACGAACTGTGCATATCTTGGACGAAAGTTTCGGTGATTTGGTGAGGCCAACCATACCTCTTGCTGATCAAAGTGACGAAAATGCAATGCTGTCACCGATGACAACAGCGAGAGAGGACGTGCGCTCAGCATTCGAATACGATAACAGCTTCGAGGACGCTGCAGAGGCTGACACCGAGCACGAAAATCAGCAAACGCACGGCAATAATAATGAGGATGAGGAAAACGTTTCTTCTCTCTTGCAGAGCGAACAGAAAGAGAGCAACAAGGACGAGCCGGAGGTCGCAGGAAGATTGCAAATAGAGGGGTCCGACGAGAGTGCAATCCATTCATCAGAAGGTTCGAACGGTGATAACCAGCAAGGCGCTAAGTTGCAGTCATCAGCACGAAGCGATTCAGACAGTACCTATGCTGTTGAGAAGGAAGACGCATCGAACAACGAAGGAGGATCTACCACAAGAAAAGACAAACTAAGCAACGACGAAGAGCTCGGTGAAGAAGAAGAGACCGACAAGGATGACGAGCTTGTCGCGTTATCCCGCCGTTTACTCGGAGCAATTAAGCAAGCATCTTCAGCTGCAAGGTGTACTTTTGAGGAAGATCCAATCGTCAACATTGCCAATTGTCTTTCCTGGACAGATGATGGCACTGCAAAGAATGCTCTAGTTAGCCACGAGCCCATCGACAGAGCGCTTATTCACTCATTCTATGCCACTCTGGATCAGTACCAGCTCTCACCAACGAACGAAGAAGTGCAAGAGTTGCTGCGATCTCAAGTTGCACAAGAAATCCAACTGGGAGGCTATTTGACCAGAGAATGCCTATCTATAGTGGACAATGTCTACGACTACCTTGCCAGACAAGCTCAGGAATCGCTGGAGCGTGGGAACTCGCTCATTTCTGAAATTGAGATTGACGAAGTAGTCGAGTTGACAGAAGCGACGTTTACCGATGTTCATCGAACGACTTGGGTGCATTTGCGAAATGCCGTCGACTTTCTGAAGCTGATGCGCTCCAACAACAACAGCAAGCAGGCCCGATGTACGTCGTCGGGGTTAAGCAACCTGGTGAAAGTGTTCTATCCCTATCTGGTCAACCTTCCACGAGAAAAGTTGTTTTCGAGTTGGCGACGGATAGCGCACCACTTTAGTTCCGTATCGCCGGATCTTGACGGGCTCCTGTCCCTGATGGACCCGACCTGCAAAGCGCTTCTGCTCGCAGCCAGCTCACGCGGGTCTTTGCTAGAAGGACAAGATGAGTCAGACGACGAGGGTAGAGACGAGCACACAGCAAAGTCGTTTCCGAAACTAACCGTGGTGTGTCAGCGAGGAAACGTGCTCGAGACCAGCATGGCTATGCTCTGGTCGAAACTATTTAATGCAAGAGAGTCGTCACGTGTCCAGCATGTCGTGTATCCTTTTTTCCAGTCTTCGTTTGGAGAGAAGGTTGTGGACGGACTGGAAGTTGAAGAGGGAGAAGGCAAAGGCCCTCTGAAGGAGTGGATCGTGCTGGTCACACACGAGATGACTGCAAAATGGAAGGACATTCCGATAGACTCGTCGATTGCCAATGGAACTGAATCTGTGAAAGCAAACGGCAGCAAGCTGACTGGGCCTAGGTTGACACGGAATTTGCAAACTGGATTTGAGCTATCGTGGGCATCAGACCAGGAAGAGGCCTTCAGTCGAGTTATCAACAAGGTTGTGGACACCGACACTGTTCTGCTTGATAGAGGGGTGCCAGCGCATTCGTTCTCGACTTCTGACCTGGAAGTCCGGCAGCCGAAACTGTCCTTCCTGGAGTACATCAAAGCATCAGAGAGCTTTTGGTTGAGCGGTCAGATTCCAGACACATTGGAGAATCGCCGGGTGCTTTACTTCTATGGGTGGTATTTGGGTGTCGTCATTACTCACTACAGCAAGATCGACCTTCCTCTCCACGAGCTTTTCTTCTCGCTCTTGCTGAATAAAGACTTCCAAGTTGCATTGGATGATGTGCGGTCTTTAGACCCACCCCTGTATGATTCGCTAGTGCAGATGAAGCAGATATCTCCGTCTGACTTTGCAGCGCACTTGGATTTTGAAGGCATCAGCTCGGACATCTCCGTTGATGACTACATCGTACAAGTGGTGGACGAGAAATTCGGATCAAAGTCGAGCATTCGGTGGCAATTTGAGGAGCTTCGCGCTGGTTTCCAGCGAGTCATTTCCCTGGATGAGCTCAGGTTGGCGGATATGGAGGCGAGGGATCTGGCAAAAGTTATCTGCGGATCACCAAGTGATCTCGAAGCTCAAGATTCGGATTTCAATCTCGATGAGATTTTCCGAGTGGCGTTGGATCCAGATTTCGTGAAGTGTGTGCCTCTACGTCGAGCGTTTTGGCGAGTCGTGAATGCGTTTGAGCCTCGAGTGAAGCGAAAGCTGGTCAAGTTTATCACAGGCGTGGATACGCTGCCACTCCCGGGAACAGAGGTAAGATGCACGCTGACGCTGCCAATGCGCTCATGAGGCTGATTTCGTTGCAACCTTTGTGTATGTGTAGTTCCTTCGCATTGAAATGCCGTTTACAACGCTGGCGGCAGCAGAGAACGAAAAGGTTTTGCTCGTGCTCCCGCAATCACATGTAAGACACTGCGCATTTGTACCCTCATGGCCTATTTACTGATAATGGCGCTCACTCACTTTGACCCAACAACGCGTGCCATCTGCACTAGACTTGTGACAACACTCTCGAGCTCCCGCATTACTGACGAGCACTTTGCTGGAAGAAACACCACGACGAACATCTAGAAAGCTAGAGCTCGAAGACGAGTTGGCTGCGCTATTGACGGAGAAACTGGAGGTTACAGTTGAATATTCGAGTGGATACGGTCTCGACGGAACAAGCACCGTTTCGGGTATTTTTCCAGAGAGATCAGGGAAGCAGCCAGGAAACGCGACGAGCAGGAGTGACTTGACCAAAGAAGAAAGCTACGAGTCACTCGGCCTCCCAGGTATAGGGGAGAGTGCAGGTCCTTCAAGTCGCGCTCCGACTCCATCGTTGGCACCGCAGACAGAAGCAGTCTCACCCTTGCGTCAAGACCTAGAGCTGCTTCCAGCTGAGGTGCTCGACGAGCCGGAGCGATTACCGATCCTCTTGCCGTCATCATCACTCACGTCTCCACCATCGTCTGCAGCGCTGACTAGTGCTGAAACGTCCGCAGCCGTAGAAGAAACGGCGGCTGAGCCGCCCTCGCACTTGTCTGCTGCGTCATCTCCAGCAAAGTCTGTGTGTCCGCAGCGCAATGATGACGATGAGTCGTACGCAGAGAACGACTGGGAGGAGGAGGAAGAAGAGTTGCTTGTGGAAGAATAGACTGTCGCTGTTTGGTGGATGCGGAGAGAAATCCGCAGAAAAAAGACATCACGAGTGATGGATGCGAGTGTGCGTCACGTGAGCCTGATGGAAATGTAGCCATTTGAGGGCCGTTCCCACCCACTTGTGGACTCGGTCACGTCGTCTTTTGGCATTTTCCACGCCAGACTCGTTGACGCCAAAGCCCCTGTTTACGGTGATTGGGTTTTGAATCATCAACTGTTGTTGGGTAATAACGCGACAACCAAAAGCGGGTCGGCTTTTGGCAACTCCTTCAAAAAATGGGTCTTCAGATTGAACCCACCCGTTCACGAAGCAAGCCATTGGAAAGGGTAGCAGTTCGGGCTTTTCCCACAAGAACCTTTTCTGCAGACCCGCATGTCGCGAAAACCCACCCGTCCGAGACTCGCCGTCGTCACCATAACCGTCCGTATTTTTGGCAAAAAGAAGGAGTGATGGTCTGTGAATGTTGCCCCCGGGCCACTCCGGAGAAGTAGAAACCGCGCGCGCGTGAAGACCTCGCTCGACGCAGGTATCCGCCATTGCGCAACCTGCCGAACGACTCTCAGCGCCGCCTGCTGCGTACAATAGAGCGCGTGCCATCGACGAGAGCGCGTGCCCGTGGATGTGACAGCAGCGTCCCCGTCGACAGCACCTTTGAACACATTCGTACGCAATTGCACCCCAAGCAGCAAACAGACGCCGTGAAGATGGCGACGACTGTGGCTTCGGGATTGGATCCGCTCAACGGATACCGTCACGTCCACGGATCGGCAGCAAACGGCAGCAGCAGCGCATGCGACTTCCACAATACGGTCGAGGACGCGCTTTTGCATGTGCGAACGCTCTTGAAGGCAACCAAGCAGCATGCCGTGCCGCAAAGCAATGCGGCTGTGCATGTTGACGACAACGTGCTGAGCAAGGTCGATGAGATCAGCGCGCTCGCGAGTGAGATTCGAGAGTGTCTCGAGCAAGTGGCCAAACAGCAAGGCAGCAACGCGCTCGAGCGCAAGAAGTTTGACCCACTGCAACCGAGCACGCATGAAAGTGACGCGTGGTCCACGTCGCTGGCAACGAAGGCTGCCCCCGCGAACTCGTCGCAGCCGTCTGTGTGGTCGGGCTTTTACAACAAAACGCTCCGTGAACGCTTTGACGTGTTGTCGCTGATGTATCCGCGACTCGGTCGCATCAAGCACAACGAACCTCAAGACGTACCTATCGAGTCGGCGGATCCGGTTGGCAAGCTGGGCGAATTGCCCATGCGCACAGCGAATCTCATGATCGAAAACTGCATTGGTGTGATCGGGATTCCATTGGGGTAAGCTGCATGGGCATGCGTTGCATTCTATTGGGCATTTGATATTGTTCACACCGTGGCTAACACTTGAACTTTGTCTGCAGACTGGGCCTCAACTTTGTGATCGACGGGAAGAGTCTGTCAGTCCCGATGGCCGTCGAAGAACCTTCGGTCGTGGCGGCCGCATCCAGTGCTGCCAAGCTTGTCGCCTCGTTCGGTGGTGGCTTCCACACGGCGACGTCGGGCAACATCATGACGTCGCAGATTCAGCTGGTCGACACTCCGGACATTGAAGCGGCCGTGAAGGCCATCGCGGACAATCGTGAGCGCTTGCTCGCGTTTGCAAACACGTCGCTGTGCCCCAACATGAAGAAACGCGGTGGTGGCGCGTTGGACATCTACTGTCGCGTCGTGAGCGAAGCCTCACGGTCAAAGTTCTCGCACAGAGACCACAGCCTCCACTGGTATGTCCCGTGTGACGACGAAGTCGTGATCTCAGCGTCGGCGTCGCGTGTCCAGTACCTTGTCGTCCACATCGACGTGGACGTGTGTGAAGCCATGGGAGCCAACATTGTCAACACTGTTGCCGAGGGGCTGTCGGACGAAGTGTCCAAACTCACAAAAAGCCGCTGTGGTCTCCGCATTCTCACGAATCTGTGCATGCAGCGCCGCGCACGATCAACGTTTGATATCCCTGTGAGGAAACTTGGCTGGAAGGGCGTCGATGGCGAGGATGTAGCGCAGCGGATCGTCGAAGCGTACAACTTTGCCGCCATCGACCCTTACCGCGCCGTCACCAACAACAAGGGCGTCATGAACGGAGTGGACTCCGTGGCTCTTGCTACGGGCCAAGATTGGCGCGCGATCGAAGCAGCCGCACACTGCTACGCGAGTCGCTACGGCCAGTACACGTCGTTGTCGCATTATGAGATCACGTCTAATGCTGAGGGCGTACGCGTGCTTCGTGGCAAACTGGAGTTCCCCATCGCCGTTGGCTCGAAAGGTGGCGCGCTGCAGACGCATCCAGGATACACGGCGACCCACGCCATTCTGCAGCAGCCTAGCGCTCGCGCGCTGAGCAGCATCATCCTCAGTGTCGGGCTCGCGCAGAACTTTGCGGCGATCCGTGCGATCGCGATCACGGGCATTCAGAAGGGCCACATGGCTCTGCACGCAAGAAACATTGCCGTTGCTGCTGGAGCGCCGAGCGAGCTGGTGTCGGAGCTCTGCACGTACATGCTGGGCCGCAAGAGCATCAACATCGAGACGGCCAAGGAGTATCTGCATGCGCACGCCGTGTACTCGGAGATCCAAAGCAACTCGCCTCCGATTTCCCCGGTGCCCGTGACGCTGCCGTCCATGTTTTACGTGGAGATCCCCGTGCCGCATCTCGAAGGCACGATCAGCTTGAACATCGCGTTCGAGTCGATCAACAAGCATCCGCAGTACATTGCAATCATGGCGCCACCGAAAGCCAACGGTGACGCGACGAGCAGCGCGGCATTGACGAGCATCCAACGACAGCTTCTCGGGGACAAAGGGTACAATCAGCTCGAGAAGATGTTCATGTTTTTGGCGTCCATGCGCTCGATTCTCATCTCGGATGATGCTGGCGACGACCGTGAAGAGATGAAGTCTCGTGCGAACCTGGCGCTGCAGAACAAGCTGCAATTGCTCTCGATCTTGCTCAACATCCTTGCGTACCGGCTCATGGAAATGCGCTCGCAGACCGTTAGCGAGTTCATGCGCAAGATCCTGGAGTGCGGCGACATCCGCACGATGGACGTGAAGCGCTGCCGCAGCATCCTGGCCGACGTCCCGTCTTCCGACGAAGTGCTGAGCACGGGTCTGCCGCTGTTCTTGGCGCTCTGGCAAGTGTTCCATTACCACATCGAGCAAGAAGTGCCGCACACACTTCTCCAGAAGCGATTGATGCAGGAGCAGTGGCGGCTTCTTCACTCGATCGTCGAAAGCTACGAGCTGGGGCTGGCAAACGAGCCTAGCAGCAGCAGTGTTCTCACGCATGACGCCGGCTGTGACCTGAGTGAAGGCTTCTTGGCGTACATGTCCGTACAGGCCAAGCGATGGCAAGCGACTTTGCTCCTGCTGATCGATTCTCTCACGCTCGCGTCCGAAGTGCTCACGCCCGAGCGACTCGACTTCCTCAACCGCATCGGCGAGTACATGGAATGGGAGGGCACCGTCGCACACGATCTCGCGAGGTACACGCGTGCGGTCACGGAGCGTGTGCCGAATGCGTTTGTGTTTTGGCTCAAGCAGAAGGGCCTCCATGCCGCTGATGGCGAGGACTTTGTCGACGAATTCCATCGCGTCACAGACGTGTACGCTGCAGCCAAGTGGGAAGCGATCCTCCAGGACCGCGAGAGCATTGCAGCGCGTGTGTTCTCGCTGCCGGCGGTCGAGCGCGTCGTGCACCTGATCCGCGGTATCTACGGCGAGCGCAGCGGCCGACGATCTCGCAAGGAATCGTTTTGAATAGAGCGGCTGATCTCGTCGTCGACGTTGCGTTTTGACTGATTCGTTTTGCACGTTTTCACTGGAGAACAAGGAATAGAAAATGCGCTTTTGTGGCTTGTGCGATGATGGATCGTCGAACACTGGGTCTTGCAAACTCACGCGTCTATGGACTCAGCATTAATTTAGGGGGAGAGCGCAGTCAAGCCTCTGGCAATTACTCGGTGGCATTTCCCTGCGGCGGCTGGTGTTGCTGCAGCACCACGTACGCGACAGCATATTCGCCATCATGGGAGATCGACACATGCGGGTCCTAGTACGAACCGAACAACGATCAGCCACATTGCTCATTGCATCGCATTGACGATCTGAGCAACGCACCACCAACTGGAGCTGCTCTGCGAGCGCTTGCGTCTCGCCGCTCAACTCGAGACGCAGCGCCTGCGAGGCCTCCGCGACCGACAGCTTCGTGTCCACACTCTGCTGCAGCGCCGAACGCGGCACGAAGGGGCTGCCGACTATGTCTTTCGTATGCTGCTTCGTGACTCGGATCTCTGGGAACAGCACGCGATACCGCTGGAACGCCTTGTACGTCGCCTCTTTCACCGCCCACCTACCACCAACACAAGGATGAGCTGCTGGGTGGTCGTATGAACGAATGAGACGTCCTACCTGGACGCGAGAAATGCGGCGCGCGCGGTGTCCGGCTTGGCGTAGAACTCGCGGATCTCCTGCGGGTGGAAGGCGCGTCGGAGGAAGCGCTCGCCATGGCGCGCGACGCAGCGCTCGAAGCGCGGGACGTACGCGACGTCCACGCCGACGCCGAACACCTTCATGGCCGCCGCTTTCTTTCGTGCGCGCCGCATGCGAGGCGCGTCGGATCGTACTTAGGGAGGCAATGCACAGTAAGTATGCAACCCACATGTCGCCCCGCCTGCGCCACACACAAAAATCAAAGAGTGGGTGGATTTTCGGAGTGGACATACTCCAGTATTGCGTCCTGTATATTTGGATATCACGGAATTGAAATTGAACAACGGAAAACGTGATGCGCTTGTGCTGCTGTGGTGCAGTACCCTTATAAATGGATAGATAAAGTCAATAGGAGATTGCGAGCATTCGTTGCAACGCCCTCCGCAAACGGTCGATCGGGACAGCTGGGTGAGATCGTGTGCGCAGAGGATTGGGAGCTGACAGTCACCACTCACTGCCGCGAGGGTAAACACACACCTGCACTTTATAAACAACTTCAACACCTGTCAGACAACAGGCAGTCGGCGATGGAATAGAAGAAATAAATCAGGATGCGAGCGGCATCCAGGAGCTTCGATTGCGGCAGTTTAAACCCCACCTGAGGTTGTTTTTCGCCTGATTTGAAAAAAACAAACAAGCAAAACCAAATAGACAGTAGGTTGACAAAAAAGAAAGAAACTACTCGAATGCAAGGTCGCTTTGTCCCTAGGTTCCGTTGGCTGATGCGCATCAAAACGTAGTTTTTTCTTCTTCTTTTTGTTTGGACGAAGCTGTGATCTTTGCCCTCACTTTGCACGACAAAATGCATGCAAAGATCGCCGTTCCATTTCCACCCACCACACAGTTGCGCCGTTATCCTGCTGCATCTCCCGAGGATCCCAGCAACATGTTTCCCTTTTCATTTAATGTACAAATTCGTTTATCTTAAATTTCGGTTCCATATTACACGAAGATACGCACCAACTGGATCATTAGAACCCTGCTCGCCAAAACCTCTACAACAGCGGTAAGCGTGCTTTTGACTCCTCATCTGGCCTGATTTTCCGACCTTTCGCTCAACTCAGCCGGCCCTGATTTATCACATTTGAGAATCAATGCACCCACACAGGCAGGATTGCACCTCAAACGCGAGGTTTTTTCGAACCCATGCGGATAAAAAACCAGTGCGCCATCGTGCCTGCCTGACCGCGCAGTCGTTCATTGTGGATTTTGCTCCGTAGCAGGCGAACGGCACCTTCTCTCTCTCTTTTTTTCTCTCTCTCTCACGATGGTGCACATGCGCAAGACGTTGGCGTTGGCCGTGGTCGCTACCGCGTTGGCGCTCTCCGCGGACGTGTCGGCCGCGTCGGACCACCACCACCACCACCACCACGCGGTGGCCTCGCACCCGCACGCGCACCACCACAAGACGCACCACCAGGTCGTGCACCACCACAAGTCGCACCACAAGCCGGCGCCGCCGACCACGCAGCCGCCAGCCGAGTACGACTCGGAGGACAGTTCCGAGTCGGAGGACAGCAGCGACTACGACAGCGGCAGCTCAGACTCGGAGGACAGCGCGAGCGACAGCTCAGACTCGGAGGACAGCACGGAGTACGCGTTCAACCCAGCGCACGGCCCTCCTAGCGGCGTTGGCAACCCAGCGCACGGCCCTCCTAGCGG